>OX403624.1:16934952-17196915 GCA_948107755.1 Campoletis raptor
AATTTTTACGTTTCCGCTTGTCGATAAATTAATGGGTGATCATAAAAGTTAATGATCTACAGGAACTTCCTTAATGAGTATTCAAAGCATAATTTCTTCCCTTTTCTTGTTGATTATTACGAGAAATGTATTGGGGATAATATTGGACTCAATAGAAATGTCAATAAAATAAAAATTTTGCAATTGACCAGTTGCTTTGAGGGAACCTTTTTTTTTGCAGCATTTCTCTTGGCAGTTCTCTGCTTTGCTTTTACTGCAGCAACTCATTTTACACCTTGTGACGAGGGTAAGCCGCCATTGGCATTGAGAGTCAAGGGTTGCGATGATGAACCTTGCAACTTCTACCGTGGCGAATCGGTCATTGCTGAATGGGACTTTTTAGTCGGTAAATAAACATCATTTCGTTGATTACTACTAACATCGATTGATATAAAAAAAAAAAAAATCTCATTCAATTACAAACACAATTATCGTAAATATTTAGCAAACTTTCTTATTCCAAAAGCAACAAATCTTTTTGTGTAAATCCAATTGTAATTTTATAGATTTTTATTGTACTAATTTAAATTATAAACGTATTTGAACCAATCAATGTGCTTAACACTGCACAAAGGCCTGAAATATGAATAAATTTGTTAATTAAAAAAAAAAAAAAAAAAGAACAGATTTAACGAGGACGAAGTTGAGTGACAAATAATACTTATGATCCTATTAATACCGTTTTGATATATATTATTATTTAATAACATATCGATGTGGTTGACGACCCTCGTGGGTATAAAAATTCACGTCTGACTTTTCACTCAATTAAACGTGACGCTCGAGCAGCGTTAATAATTTCATTCAGATAGAGCTTTTTTATTGGAGGATATAAAAATGTTGTCAATTCAAATTAAAAAAAAAAAAAAAAGCATTGAATGAACGATTCTCGTAGATTTACATTGATCTTTTTTTTTCTGGGTATACACCAACCGAAAGCACACTCTCGAGAAAAATTATCGATAAATTGATCATTAAGAAGGCGGTCTAATAAAACAGCTCGATTTTTGGTGCATGGTACAAAATTGCTGTTGCAAATATTAATGTGATGGAATATTAGTAAAAATTGATAACAATAAAAATAATAATACATTTGTTTATAATAGTCAAGAACACTGACAACTTGAAGCCAAAGGTTTTGGTAACTGCTGCTGGATTCACTATGCCATACGATTTGCCGGAACAAAATGCATGCAGATCTTTAGTGAATGGTTATTGTCCATTGGATGAGGGTGAAGATGCGACTTATGGACTTCAGATGCCCGTTGAACAGAGCTATCCAAAACTTGGTCTCCTTCTTCAATTCTCTCTTGTCGACAATTCCGACAACGTACACGTGTGCTTCAAGCTTCGTGCTCAAGTAGTTGACAGATAAATCTCATTGCTACGACCACGTGCTAAATAATATTGATGATTAGAGTGTCGATGTGAAAAATGATTAAAATCAATTCGTTCCAAGTCGATGATAAAGAAACAAAATTATATCGACCAATGTAAAGGAAATGAATTTCATTTTGATAATATTGTGTGTATCATTTTTTAATTTAACAAATAAACTCAAAACGTATGACACGTGTGTTCTTTTATTATCTTCACATCCAAATAAAACTTCATGATCCAAAAAGCATAGAATACTTCAAATAAAAATGATATTCTTTAGGAAAAAAATGATAAATTTATGAATTTAAAATCCTAATTAATCGAATACGAACGTTTATAGTTAAACGATACTGGACCCAGCGTGCGTTGGACGTCATTCGAAAGTAGGCCATTATCGTACGTTTAACAAAAACTCAAACAAAAGACTCAAATCATTTAAATGTACAGTGCAAAGACTCAAGAACAAATATTTCTTCAAAAAATGTATATACGAGTTGAATTTTTACCACCGTTTCAAAAGTTACACTTCCAAAAAACGGATTTTTTTATTTCTTCAAAAAATCAAGTGATATCTTCGTTTTTGTTGGTTCCTCGTGTTCGTGTCTGTCTCTGGGTTTTGTCTGAAATTGTGTGGTTCTCAAAAGGGTCATGACCCGGTAATGGAATCTCAAAAAATATGAATCTTATCAAAAATTTGAAGATTCAATTGGTTCGTATTGATTTGTGGAGTGAAAATATTGACGTGAATATATCGGGGGTAAGTGCTGAGAACAGTTGGGTGATGATTCATTCGTATTGGATGCACAGACTAAAAAGGAAAAATTTTATGGTGAAATCGAGGGGTATAGAATTTTCCCTAATTGGGGGAAAGAGGGGAAGAGAGAGGGGGAGAGAAGTTCGATCCTTTATAAAGATAATGGCATCGTGTGTATGTATATACACTCGTTGAATAGGGTTGGCCGGGAGTAAAATCCTGTAGGGGTGGTTCTCGGGCGTATGCCTGACCCACATCCCTGCTCATCGATCGGACTTGGCCTGGCTTACAGGGAAAGCAGCAAATTGTTGGAGCGATGGTACGAGACACTCACTATCTCTACACGACCAAATCCCATTGATAAAATAAAGAATTTTCAAAAATCCTTTATTGAAAATTTCAGATGATTCGTCCATAAGTATCATAAAAAAATACGATTTTATAAAATAATTATAATTCTTGTAATGAAATTTATTTCGGAGTAATTAGATTGGACATTTTTATAAAAATGTAAGAATCATAGCGAAAAGTAATGGAAAATTGACCACACGATTGATTCCTTACAATATTAAAATCACGAGAAAACAAAGTACTCACCGTATCGAATATTTTCACTTCTTATAAGTCTTCGATTCGATATTCGGATGAAAAATTCTATTTTCGATGCTTGAAATCGATAATAAAATCTTTGTGAATTATCAAACTTCATTTTACTACCACGATAAAACGAAGGAGATGAATATTTTGTGAAATTTCTGCCTAACTCACGCGTTAAGGTATATCGAGTTTTCTTGAAAATTGCGTGAAATAAGCGGCTTTAATTTCTTCACAATTGTTTTGTCATGTATTTATGTTAATTTGGAAATAATCTGGAGGTACAATCGTAGACAGAATTTCTTTGAATTCATTTTTCACTGTACGGTTTTAAAAGTTCCCCAAGTATAAAAAATAAAAAATAATGGATCAGGCAGTTCTACCGTTCAATTTTTATTGAACAACTATTTTTTCAAATAGTTTTTTTCTAGTGTTTTCTGTAGAAATTTTGTGAATTCAACTGTGAAACACAACATTTTTATTTTCCTGATTGTTCGGAATGAGAATTAAGTCATCGACTCAAATTCTGTCATGATTTTCGTTCGACTACGTAAAAATTTGTTAAAAATTATAATTGTTATAATTTTTTTCGACATTTTAACCTCTTGAAATTCTTTTACGAACTTTCGAACAGTTGTACAAAAATTTTTTTGAAAAATTCATAGTATTTCGATATTCGTAGTAATTTCGATACGAATATCAAACATTTTTAAATGTTAGTAAAATTTTCATTGAAAATGAGTACCAAATAAACTATCTACACATATATGTTTATATTTTGATATTTTTTTCAAAATTGATTCTCGTTCAAGAACATTTGTGTCATGATTGCTATGGAGGGTTTTTTGTGCCGGAGACTCGCTCGTCCGTAGATTCGTTTTCAATGATACTATTCAATAAAATTTCGTTTAGAATTCTACTTGGCCTTGCTCACGTCGTGTAATACATAGTCGTACCATTAGATTTGTTAATCAAATTATCGTGCAAACGCCAACCGCACAGCCAATCAAATAGGTTTGCAATCTTTCGGTGTGCGTTTCCACTCGAATTCATCATCGATCGAATTTCATCGTCTACCATACTCTCTTTTATATCCGTAGGTTCGTCTGCAAACTGTTTGATTTTTTTTTCATCTTTCCTTCTTATCATGAGATTTCATCGTAAAATATAAAAATACTCCTCAAATTATCCGTTGCGAATTAATCGATGAAAACTATTATATGCCGAAATAATCATCAGAATCTATAACGATTGGAGAAAGATCCAACTGGCGATGCGTTTTTTTTTCGATGTATTTTCAAGCCGAACGATCGCATTATTTCCAATGAAAATGCTTCAGTAAGTATGATAACTGTCGTCATATTTTTATATTATTCCTTAAAGGGTTAAGCAACCGGAGCGAAAAAAAAATCGGCAGACTTTCCTGAGGCTTTTTTTTTAGGAAAATCGTGGAATAAATCGAAATTCTTTGGACAGTTTTTTTATTAAACTTATGATGAATTATGATAGAACATTATTTTTTTGTACTGAGAAATGAAAAAATGGCGACTGCAGGGCATTTTTCCGGTGGAACTTTTTTTTTTCGAAAGTCCAGAAATGTAATTCATACAGTTTTTAACCTCGATCAAGAATTCAACTTTTTTTCGATTACATACACGAGAACAGCTACGGGACTACGAAGAATTTTTGCGTATTGTATTGGTTGGACGGATCTATTTCGAACAAGGACAAATCGAAAGATAAAAGATCGTAAAAAATTATAATCTAATTTGAGATTTTTCGCTCAACCCGTTGGTCCCTGAGAGCGATTTGAAATCTTTGTGACGTCATAAAACTGTTTTTTTGTGACCACCGACATTTTTTTGATTGATTAGCATGAAAAAAATTATTTTCAACGGTTCATTATTAACGCATAATTCAGTAAGGAACTCTCCACAGAATTTCAATTCCATGCTCAATAGTGGCCTAACCCCTTAATCCAATCACTCACACCCTTGAAACACCTCTTTGATCTAATCCCTCTTATGGGGTCTTTCAGGCCCCGAACTAAGTTATCAGGATCATAAGTCCGATTTAATGGTTTATCGATTTGTTGTTACGATAATTTTAATCCAATACATAACAAAACATTTGAAGCTTCTTTATAAGTGATTAATAGTCCTCAACAACTGGTGCAAAGATAATTACAAGAATCTCTATTGTTCATTCATTAAAACATGCAAATGGCAATTTATCGTAATAATTTAATTAATTATGATGTGTGTTCAGAAATAAAAAAAAAAAAAAGAAATGAAAATTAGGCGATTATTATTCATCCCATTATTGAGGAGATTCAATGTTTGAATTGTAGGTTGAGTTACATTGGCATTACGCGGCACGATATACAATTCTTTGTCAGTCACGCCATTGGAATTTTTACGTTTTACGACGCCCAACAGATACAGCATGTCGTTTTGTCATTACTGAGCGAGTAAAAACTGTCGTGAGCGTTAAGCATTTTATTAAAACATGAAATTTAAATGAACCACTTAATTAACGAATTTTATTAAATTTGCCCACAATTTTAAAAAAATGGCGAAACAACGAGAAAAAATAAAACTATTTTCTAACCATAAATACGACTATTTTTAATGAATACAAATAAATAAAATTGATAAATTGCTACGAATTTTTTTTTAGTTTTCTATTAATCTGTACGAACTGGTGAGAAAAATGTTCAAATATATGTGCGTATCGGAATTTCTAAGATAACAAATAAATGTCGTAATTCTAGTGAACTGATTAAATGTATTTAAGAACGACGGACATCAGACGTTCGGGTATCACGTATTGCCATTCAAAGGAAGTAAGGCAAACAGAATTCTCGTGGTGGTCGTTAATCGAGACGTCGAATTTCACTGGATAATATATAAATATATATTTGTACAGAGAAACAGAGGAAAGAGATTTGGAGACTGTATTGCGAGGATACTGTGCTTCCACCAGGGGTTAATTCGTTCTGAATTAGTCAAGACCCTTTGGACCTTTGGGGTCGAGCTTGGTGAGCAAAGCTCACTTTTACACACACTAATAACACGACTGTATATGTATATTTAATTTTTCATGATATTAAATAATTATGAATGTACTGTCTATTATTTGACACATTTATATATATATTTTTAAGCATTTTATAGCATATGTTTATATTCAAATAAAAAAGAAAAGATATTTTAAAATTTGTATCATTTATAAAAAACTTTTTATTGAAGCTTAAGTAGAATTACAACGTGACGTTGAACTTCGTATCAATGGAATGCAATGAAATTCATTTCGATCGGTAGTTAGAGACGAAAATTCTCGTGAAATGTTTGGCTTTAGGATAATATAGAACAATATTTTTTAGGGACGTGAAAACTTCATGTGCAAGAAAAATAATTTCAATAAATCTTTCATTTACAAAAATAAGATTATTTAGCTCTCGTTTTGTATGGGCGACCACCGAGCTATACGAAGATTCGCAGTTTTGACTTTTTTTCAAGTACCGAGTTCGCGGAGGCGTCCCCTGGGCCCGTTGTTGTGATTTTTATATCATTTTCTTATAGTGGTTTGACGTATAAATTTACCGTAATTTTTGTAAATATACCACGGAATATATTGGTTTATTTTTCTATGAAGTTTGTGGTCGATGAAGATATAAAAATAATAAATATAAATTGTGGGAGCGTGCCCCACCTTGTTCGTAATAACAGAAGAGTGGGGCGGTGGAGGGTCTTGTTGGGTCGTGTGTGCAGATACGTCGAACGAAATAGTCCCCCACTCGCGTTCGTTGTTCATAACAATCACCAATAACTCAATCTCCATATATATATAAATACATGTGCAATATGTATAACCGAGTGCGTGTGTGAATAGTATTTAGCGTAAAAGTACGTTAAGTGTGACGTCACTCGCGTCACGCACAGTTCTCCTTCCGAGCGGTTTCCGAGTTTGTACTGTTGGCCAGTAGCGTGTAGTGCTAGCTGTGTCAGGAGTGGGGAGAGAGGGCGCTGAGCGTACGTTTCGAGGAAGGGAGAGGGGAGCGGGAAAGCAACGTGCAACGTTACAGTAAGTGTAGTATCGTCACACATCGTGTGTCAGATTGTGGTGAGACTCTCGTTCGCGAGTATATACACAGCGGAAAAGAAACAAAAAAAAAAATCAACGATAAGTTTGGCAAAATATTCCATAGTAGTGTTTGATATCCTCTGTCAATTGGGATCTTTGATTTCCTGGTAGCGGTGACGAAAAATAAATTTGAACCTGCTTGTACAAACAACGATACAGCGAAATAAAAAATTAAAAAAGTTTAAATCCCCTCAGAGCGACGCACCGTCCCCGGTGTGACGCTGTTTTTGTTTTGTTTTTGTTTTTATTGCGGTCATAATACGATACGGATCTGTATTGTTGAATAACAACATTTACAGTACGCGGAGTGTGTATACACGTTGGGTGTTGTCGCCGATTGATCTTTTTTATCGACCGTACGACAACGGGCCCCGAATACATCCCGTGGAACGAAAGACGAATAGGTAGTACACGGTTTTACCCAGTGGGGAGCGGGCGGCCATCATTGTTGTTGACAAGATGGCGTCCAAAGGAGATCTCGACTCGGAGGTAAGAAAACTTTTACATTTTTTTACTTTAAATTTTTTTTCATAACGTTCATTATTTACATATTGCGATTCAAGATATATTGACATTGAAAAACTTCGAGTTTTATTGTTTTTGAGCTGCCGTTCTCTTGTTTCTTGTTTTTTTTCTCTGTACACTACGGTATAGTTACTTTTATCACATAGCGGACTTGACAATTGATTGGATATCATTCGCTTCGTGAATTTAGTGAATTTTACCATTTACCGTTCGCCTTTCTGACTACGATTGTACTTGTTATCATGCGCGTAACAATCGTTCGAATTCTTAATTCGAATCGTTCAGAGAGCGGGTGGAAATTCGTAACATGATATGAAAAATATATTGACATTACGTGTCATGTTAACACGACCGGCAAACCACGCCCTGACTATTCGACGTTTTTATTACTTCGGTGTGTTCATCATTCGTTCCCTCGCACTCCATAGTGCGCTGCCATACGAATGAGAAGCAATCGAGACAAGTTCACGGTGCCTCATTTGCGCTTCACACTTTCTAACAACCACGAAAATACGACGTTCGTCTCCGCTTTTTTTTCTCGATCTTTTTTCAACTATTTCGTAACGTCTCTCCTTTTATAAGTGTAGGGAAAATAACTCTATCACTTTGTCAATACGTTCCTTATGGAGAGCCGTGAATGAATTACTCGAGATCACGGACACTCAACAATTTCTTTTTAAACAATATCGACGAAGAAGTTTCAGTGATTACTTTTCATTAATCCTTCGCCCCTACCGACGACTTTTAATAATTGTCATTGTTTTATTTAATTAATAGAATTCAATATCGTGTGTTTCGTCTGCGAGTTTCGAAAAAGGAGGTAAACTAGAAAATTTATTATCATCTAAATTTGCATTAAAATGTTGGGTAACAGAATGAGAAAACAAAGAACATAAATTTCGTTGCTTTCAAAGTCGTATTTTGTGGCGAAATAATGAATAGATTAAGTTTACTTACGTAACTGTTGAGCCCGAGACCTTGAAATTCTGAAGAAAAATAAATACAACAAAAATCTCAAAGATGGATCATTTCATTCATTTCGTTTGGATGGAAAAAACTTAAATAGCTATCAAATGTTCTAAGTTCATTTTTTTTCGGGTATTTCGCGATAAGGTTGACTCTTGGGAACGATAAAGAACAGAATACATGTTCTAAAGCCTAAAATTTAATTCGATCTAAATTTAAAAGCTTTACGATTTGACTGAATCCAATCGACTTTCGACAATTTGAAATATTCGTTATCGTATATCGTTTGATGAAAATATTTTTTGACAGATAATCAGCTAAATTTTTCTCGTTCCATAAAAAAAATTTGGTATTTTTTTTTATATGAAAATCTTTTTTGGGGAAGTCTTTTTTTCGAAAAAGAATAAAAATCGTCGGAACGATGGTTCTTAAGAATTACAAAGACAGTTTCTCTCATACCGACCACTTCCAGAAATTTATTGATGATTTTTTAATTGTTTCTTCTTTTTTTTTCTATTGCAAAAGGCCGAGTATGTGATATTTTTTTGGAATAAAATCATTGGCACAAAAATGTGTATGATTAATTCTTCCAATTCACGATCTTTTGTTTGTACACATTTCGTTTGTTTACGTGCAACAAGTTGTTTACGATGCCGTATGTATTTAGGTAGAACATTTGAAAGGTTTATCGATAGTTCGAAATAATGTCAACTCGATCGATGGATGGATGAGCGAGGATGGTTTCTGTTTATAAAATGCCACAGCAATCAGAAAAATAAAGAAACGTTTTGTTAGGGGCCTGTCACATTCGGGCCGTTCGAGTGAGGTGCCCCGAGAGTGGCTATTTTTTTAGTACGGGCCTGTATCCACCGTGTTACAGTTTCTTCGTGTAATCCGGTAGATGGCGTTACGTTGTTCATGGAACCGAAGAAAACAGCAAGGAGCTTGAGTCACACCTCGAAAGAGGCGATACGTATATACAGTTCAAAAAAATGCTCTCTTGATGCGAAGTCAATTAAAAAAATGAAGAAAAATCCAAACCTATCGATGCGAAAATGAAAAATTTCTCACCTGCTCAATTATCAATAGAAAAACATTATTTTCAAGTAACAGAAGTTCAAGTGTGCAAATACAATCCAATTTTCTATTCAATTGAACAAAAGGGTAATACATAAATATCCTCTCAGATAATTATTTAATTAACAGTTAGTGAGAACAGTGAGAATTAGGGAACAATTGTTGAGCACATTTCGATTGAAAAAAGAGAGGAAAGTTTAGGGAAGTTTGTCACATTTTCTCATTTATTTGTTTTTGTTAATATATATTTGTAAGTGTCAAAAAAAAAAAAAAAAACATTGAGCAGTGCATCATGACCCGCCTCCGGGGTTCCCTGAATATCTCTTGGAGTGAATATTCAAAAAAGTTTACATTTTATCAAATTCTTGACTTTCAAATATCAATGGAAACTCGTAGACATAAATTTTGATAAAACCATCACATTACATTCTGTGCTGCGTTCGTAATGTTTCAAAAGCAACTTTGATTTATGTTTCATATATATATATTGGGTGCATAATATCGTAGGAAAATCTCACCATTTGTTTGATGAACGGGTAGGCAAAGTTAGAGGAACGAGAGGGAGCGAGAGTTTGGTCTCGGTGTGTTGGTCCAGCGACTGTACGAACTCGACGACTCGGCGTTCGTCTCACCTTCGAAGTTAATTTGAACGATACGGTTCGCGCTTATTATCGCTAAATTAGCCATTATGTCGTTATATTAACAAGTCAATGTGTGTCAGGGGGCCACAGTGCCGGTGCAAGCGTACTCTCTACGAGTTTAACCCTCTTCCCTCTTTGCCCCTGTACTCCGCCCTTTCGCATATCTCCCCACCATAACTTGATTCTGTATCGCGGCGGTCACTCTCGCAACTTTGGATCGCTATCGGGTTCAGCTTGTCTTTCCTAACGCACTAATGTTTCATGCCCTCTCCTCTCTCTCCTTCCTCTCTACCTCATACTCTCTTTCTCTTTTCATCTCTGATGCACGTTGATGCTCGAACCCTCCGTGACCTCATATCGAACAACTAAGCAACCCTATTGTTTGACCTACTCTCTCTCTCTCTTTCTCTCTTGCTCTCTCTAAGTAAAATGAATTTGGAACTTGTCATTGTTTGCTACGTAATTACACTATTGTTCAAACATTTTTGTAAATATATTTTTTTTCTCTTTATGTGCCCCGAAAAATTGCTAGAGCATAAATATTATAATCAATCGATCGATCGATCTCTCTCTCTCTCTCTCTCTCTTTCTATCTTTCGGTTGGTCTCCTTCATGCTTGCCTTTTATTTAGTGTGTAATTACAAAAACTAAAATAATTCTTGTGAGTATATATGAGAGACTTGAAACTTAATTTCTACGAGTTTTCTCATCGATTTACGAATCTACAATTCACTTTCGAATACGATAACTTTTAATTACATTCGTTTCCTTCCTTTTAACCCGAGATTTTTGAGGATGAAGAATCTTGGAAATCAGATCCTTAAAGTGATATATCAGTGAGGGATGCGAGAGATACAGACTTTTCTCGGACTTTCTGTATATAATAATAATAATAATAATAATAATAATATACTCGAGGCGCGCCTCGGACCAGCAGACGACAGAGCTGTCAAATGTACTTGTCCTAAGACTCTACCAAGTTTCTGGATTTCTATAAAAATAAAAGTTACAACTTCTTTTATGACGAATCGAGAAGAATTTATTATTTTTATTCATCTAGAAAAATTGAGCCTCTTCGAAAAAAAAATACGTGCAGTAGAATTTTTATCGACCGACGGACTGAGAGATCATCTTAGAAATATATGGCAAACTTGATTTGGCTCTCTTTAAAAAATGTGCTGACTTATTCATCGTAAAACGTTCCCATGATTTGAAACACTTCGAAGTACCAAATTTCAAGTCGATTGCACGTGAAAAAAAAATCTATGGCTCGAAGGGTTAATAGAATTAGGTCAAATGAAATGTACAAAGAAAAAAAAGTTTCCGTAGTTCAGCTATTAACGCTATTGAGCTCATTTCTTATCATGTCTTTCGTGAAAATATTTTGGAACTCTCTTACTTTTTTAATTGAAAAAAAATGATGATGTACTTATCGATCATATCCTGCAGTGTGGTACTGCATTCTTTTGCTTTTTTTTTCAAGTATCTCACCAACACGCAGTGGTGAACACTCGATCTTGTTTGTATATCGAGTTGATCTTCGTCAGTCATTTATTCTCGTATTATTCATGATTTTCGGATCGTTTACACTTCACTTGGCCATTCTTGTGTCCCACGCTCGCATACATGTTTCGGTTGTTAACTGACGAACATTAAACCAAATTTGCCTGGACTGCGATGTTGCAAAATAGTCTCACAGTATAGTACACAGATCAATCAATTCAACGAAACGGAATTTATTGCCTCGATTATTATCGATGATACCATTTGTGTTATTTCCATTGGGATTCCCATGCCAATTATTACAATTTTTACGACTTTTGACACATTTTTAATAACATTATTCTCATTAATAACAGAAAGATTCCTAAATTATATATTTTTTAAAATTTATAATGCAAGGGATTTAGGGTTAATTTTGTTTTCTTTTTTTTTCTTAATCATTTAAAAAATAATTAAGCGTGTTATTCGACTTAACAAAATACTAAGTAATGGCAAATAAAAAAAATATCCTCGCGTATATCTCACCATGAAATAGTTCATCCGTTCGTTCTATCGGACAGCTTTTTAATGGCAGACTTCCTCGAGAGAATCGTGATGTGTAGAGCTCACGAAACGCGAGGGTCATCCCACACACGCCACAAAACACCGTCAACACCAAAGGAAAATCCGCCCTAAACCGCAATGGTCCTACTCGAAAGTTCAGTTACATCGGAACCGTCCACATCGGATACTCCAACGTGTTTCCATGCAATTTTCATTCACACCTCCGTCCAGTCAAACAATTAAAATTATTTGAATTAAGGAAGCGGAGTCGATTTGATACTATTTTCTTCACTTTTAGTGCTGGGCTAAATAAATCGAGTCAAATTAACGTAAAGGTTGAAAAAAGCAGAAAAAAAAGAATTTCAATTACGCTTCAATGGATAGAGCAAAAAGATATTTATCGATTAGACATTCGATCCAGAATAAGAAACACAATTATTAATGAAATCAAGTATAGTTTTTACTCTTAATATTTTATACATTTTCATTTATTACGAAAATATGAAAAAGAACACGATCATCGATTTTACCAATTGGAATTATTTCGAGCCATGCTGCACGGCTGATCGGTCGAGAGTCCAATTATGGTGATTGGAGAGTTCTCTGGTCTGGCTTATTTTTTTGTCAAATTATATCGATATAGAATGAAAAAATACGTATCGATTCGTCACAGTTTGAATAATTTCTCTTTTTTATTTATATGTACTGTGGAAATATTTGTTTCTGTTATTAATTATTATATTATTCGAATGAAGATCGTATCTAAATGGAAGCAATTTTATGGCCGAATTTATTGCATTATTTCGAAATATTTTAGCATACATTTCATTTAATAGTCATTATGACAATAGATTTTTAATCTTTCGACTATATTTTGATCGTTAAACAAAGTGATCTCTAACATTCGTCAATAAATTATAATTTTTATGTGAAAACGTTGTCTTCTAATATATCTGCGTGGATTCACATTTTCACTTCCTGTAAATAATTGGTTTTTTTTTTTTCTTTTTCACTCTATTCGACTTTTTCCGGAATGGCCATTAATCATTTTGGAGACACTTTTGATTACATGTGACTGTAATGTTTCGGATGTTTTTTTTGTTGATCCATCGGTTACGCAAGAGGAATAGATGAGATAATGTACAGAAATGAGAAACGAGTGAGTCATACTCACTACAGAAACTCGTATAGGCACCAGATTTTGTTACCCCATGAGGGCTCCATGGATTCGAGGGTTGGGGTTGCGTACTAACCTCAATACAGGTCGTATATGTACGAGGACATTTATCTTTTCGGGATCTTTTCATTTTCCACCCCTGAGGGAGGGGGGGGGTCTGTACCCAACGATTGTCGTTGCCTTCGTACTTCATCCTCGTCTTTTCACTCATTCTCACCAACGTCTAATAGTAATTTGCCAACCAACTATTCTGGGCTTTATTAACAGTATAGACGAACCCTCAAAAACTATCTTTCTCTCTGTATTCATTCAATCGCGTTCTACCCCAACAAGTTAACGATATTTTAACAGAGCTGATTTTTTTTTACATCTTATTCGAAATCTATGTGTTTTTTTTTTTATTTTTTTAATCGCGTATATTCTGGTTCTATTCGCACTAATTATAAGGCGATTTTTATTCTCAAGTACGCGTGCCAAGCATCAATGTTCTATTTCAGTTACAATAAAATTGGGTGTGAGACCGAAATACTTGTTTACACTCGGGTTTGGAAAAATTTTCGCTCGAAAAGCTTTGTCTCGGTTCATTTTAATTTTAGGGTTATCCAGATAGGTTTCTACTCCAGATAGATCACTGAAAAAATAAAGTTGTTGGGATTTTTTTAAAATACTTTAGTTTTCAAATGAGTTTTTTTTATGAAATTATATATTTACTGCGTATCATTCTATCTCTTATTAAATAATGAAGGGTTCGAAGATGAATGATTTTTTGCACATTATATTATGACATTATAATGCGATGAAATCTGCAGATGAATGAAACGAACTCGAAGTTAAAATACTCCTTTGAAAGATATGTCAAATCTCTCGTCCCTCAAGAAGACCTAAATATATACTTATACGGATATATAAATTTAGTTCGATCTAGCTGGAGTTGACGCGTGAAGGTCAAAGGTCTCGAAATGGAGCCCCACCATTTTATTTGATACCTTTCTTAGCACGGCTCACGTTCAGGGAACGTCATATAAAGTGTGCCGAGTAAGGAACGATTTATCGCAACCCCGTACACAACTTTGTTATTTCCCAAGAGGTCAAAGTTAATGTAACGACGTCCATACAAGACACTAACAATATTACAAACTATAATTATGGAAAAACTTCAGTGATTTAACTTCAAAAATATTATTTATCCCAAATAATCTGTTATCAATTACATAATTAATTATTTATTTTTCCAAAATACGAATAAAGATTCATACTCCACTGATTTATACGAATAAACGAAATAATTGAATATTTTATCTTATTTTTTTTATTATCATTCGATTTTTTACTCATTAGTCGAGACGTTTCGTATCTCTAATGTGACATGTTATTATTTCGTGATAAACATCTTCGACAAAAGATTTATCATATTTTTTTTGCCGTTCAAATAAATGTCGTTTTTTCCCCAGAGAGAAAGAGACAGAGAGCAATATAACAATTTCAGGAAGAATAAGAAAATTGCATTATAAACATGGACACGTAAATAAGATTGATAATTTACGATGAGATATTCTGATAAGATGTTAAAAGAAATATAATAATATAAGATAAAAAGAGAGAGAGAGAGAAAAAAAAATTGAGTGATTCATAAAATTTTGTTTTCAACTTGAGCTTAAAGATTATTTATTAATTGCGAACTCGATTGAGAATATACAAATTTATTCAATGATTAATGGTGCATGAATTATAAAAATATTATACCAGCAGTTAATCGTAAATGAGTACTAAAAAAAAAAAAAAAAATTGACAGTATGCAAAAACAATCTGAACGAAAATACCATTGAAAATAATAATAGAAAAAATCTTGAAGGTCAAACTCCAAGGTATTTCGACCTGAAATGACATTTCGTAACACTGGACAAACGATATTTTCATAACTGACCATTTTTCCTCGACTCATCATGTACAACTCGATGCTATCGATTCATATGATTTTTAATTCTAAAAGAAACAAAATAAAAACAATAAAAATAATAAAAAAGGGTAAAGATTGTGATAGAAAAGCGTGGCTTTTAGTTCGGGAGAGATTTTTGGTGGATCGATCGGGCGTGTCCCCGATTGTCGGCGAATAACCACGAAGCTCCCAGTGCCGCACGCTTTCAACCTGACGATTCACGCTTGTGGAAGAAAACCGCTGCTTGGCGGATATCTCTCGCTGAGAGATGAACATATATATAAAAAAATTTGGTATATAGGTGATTGTACATACTTTTTATAAAAATATGTACAGAGTGTTGGAAAAATAGCGCTCAAGTTTAATTGGCTAAATGGATGACGCACTTTTATGGAGAGCAGTCGTTATTAATTCTGGTCTCTGATGAGCTTTTCATAAAATATTTATTATTAAGTGATGCAGCGAATCCTGGATTTAACGAAAAAAATGGCTTGGAGTTTGGGAAACGTGATTCCCCCACTTCCAATGACAGCCCGAGCACGCGCTCAAAAAAAAATCCAAGCCTAATTCTTCTTCTACTATCTTTCATTTTCATTCATTGATGTCCCATCCCAAGTGTGCATCCGAGAGAAAACTCTGGATAAGGACCATTGTTTTGAGAATTTAGTTTAATCTTCTTTTTCTCGTCTACAGCTTAACTGCTACTCTTTAGACATTCTATATTTATTTATATAGAGATATAGAAACGTTTGTCTAGCACAATGTTGGTTGAAAATCGATCGGATGGTAACTATAGTGGCGAGCAGTCAGGAAGAACTACGAGGAGTATGTACCTCGGCCAACGGTGAGTCGACACACCGTTTGGAATTCCCCTCCTTGCTAAGATCTCACGTCCGATCGATCAGCCACCCTGGCACCGATTGCCGCCGCCGGCTCTTTTTCTACCATTTATATAAATATATATAAAATGTCTATATCAGGTTATTACATGTCAAACTTTTTATTTATTCCCTTGCCAATCAAGAATATATACTCAGATATCAAATGTGCATGTGTTTTTCGATCAACTAGATAAAAGCAACAAAATATTTGACCACTGTGTTGAAAAATTGGTTGTTTTGTGAAATAAGTCGAAAATCCCGTATCCGCAAACTCCCAAACTCAATTGTTACAAATCTTCTATTTTTATACAGGTCTGTTTTACCCAAAGTTCGTATTTTTCTACTCGGAGGAGTGCCAACCCGAAAATATGAGATTGAAAAAGTTTTTTTCGAGTTTGCATCGTTGGTAGGCAACGATCTAGTCATTTTTTAAATATTATTTTCAATATTGATCCAATATTTTTTTTTTTTCGACAAATTTGAATTCCAAGCTCCAACGAAAATTGTCGTGACGATTCGAAGGAATTCCTTTACATCCGAACCATGCAAACTTTGACGTCATAGAAATTGTTTTTAAAATAAAAGATGAACAACGTTTTAATCTATTTAATTAGGATTTGCCTAGCAAATATCGTCAAAATATAAAAAAATAAAAAATGTTTTATCGTTTTTTCTATTAAAGCGATCTATCAGTTGCGTGAGTCCGAGAGAGGAAACTGAAAAATAGATACACTGCACTTTTCTCAGACATCTTTGATATTTCGAGAAAAATAAAAGTTGCACATTGTTCTCTGACGAAAAGAGTACAACGTGTAACTCTTATTTTATTTAAAAAATCAAGCCTCACTGAGAAAACCGTGCAGTAGGATTTTAACCGATCGAACGACTGACAGATCATCTTTATTTGAAAAACTAGTAGTGTCGTGTAACGACAATTCAGAATAATTTTTCATTAGAAGCCAAAGTAGGTAAGTGGATATGTTACTCGAGATCGGTCGAAGGCTTTCACGGGATTTCCGGTATCGTAATTATGCACACCGCAAAAATTGAGTGAAAATAGGATAAGAGGGGATGAGTAGAGTAGAGAAGAGATTCATTCGATTGAGGGGGTTGATTGACCGAGTGTCGGAAGTGGGACCGGAGCGAAGAAAAAAAAAATGAAAGGTTTGGAGCTGAAATATAAAGGTGAACGACGATAAAAAATTTCAGGTAAAATAACGCGACATATATTTCAGGGTGAAGGGATGGTACGGGGAAGGAGGGGGGCGAGGGAGAAAAAGAGGGAAAAAATGGTTGACGCGGCAAACGCGCCCCCGCACGTATCATGCACGATCGTACTCGAGAGTCAGCGAAAAAAAAAGAAGATTCACAATGTAACCTTTTTTATCAGTACGAAAAATCGAGCAAGTTAATAGAAGTGAAATAAAAATAAGTTGGCAATATTAATCGTGATGTTAAATAATTGTACGAAACAAAAAAAAATGCGGTCAACGCAGCTCTAAAAAGACTTTGTTGCAATTATCATTAATTTTACAACAATTTCATAGAATTCGAACACTAAATATTGAAACTGTATAGTTACGTAAAGAGGGTCCGAAAAAAGATCTAGCTCTGAACTTTATTTTTCTCTAGCTGTTGAAATAGAATTAAAAAAACCAAGAGGATAAGTTACTGGAAGCAGCTATGGCCTGGTGTTATTGTAAAAGGACTAAAAAGACTCCAATTAAGCTTAAAGGTGTATAGAAACTATGAGCAGCTGGTGCTAATTAAGAGCTTCCAGTAGAGGAAAAAAAAAAACGAAACACAATGGAACGTAAGGCCTACGTATGAAAATTCTACGAGACAGGGTAGATAAGGTCGAAAAAGATTCGATCTTTGGATTGCTTTAACTACGGGGATGATAAAGAAAAGAAAAAAAAGAAAAAAGAATCAACATAAAGAGTGCATAGGAAAATAAGATATAGCCTGTTTTTATTATTACATTGTGGCTTGAGTGTGTGTTTAAATGTGTATTCGTCGAGTAGAAAAGGGCGATGTGGTTAAATCGAAGCTCGAAACTATCGAGGGGCGAAAAAGGAGCAGGGGGTAAAAGGAAAAAACATAAAGAGACAGAGAAAGAGAAAGAAGGAGGGAATGACGTTAAGAGCGCGTGAGGGGCACACAAAGGGTTGAACGTGAAACTGGTCGTAGAGCGCAATCTCGTACCCCATGCATTAGGTGGCATAAGATGGCGCTGCTAGCAGGAAAAACGAATAGTGGGGATAAAGCCCCGCAGTGCGGCGCGGTCGATACAACCCCCACTAATATCACGCCTGCGGCACCTTTTTCCTATTTTTTCATCCTACCAACCCTATCCTGCAACGTTCACCCTTCCGGGAGTCTTGCACACACACGCACACACACATACGCCTTTACTTCGCTGTAAATCTCTATGTTTCTAAATATACACATATAAATATTATTATATAAATGAGAACACATATTTATCGCTTTTTTTATGCAATTCTATCACTTTTCATCCATGACGAAACTTCATCTCGCCATATCCATTTTTTGTCTCCATTTTTACTGCTCATTCCGGAAATCTTTCGTATCCTTTTTCAAATTATAGGTACAAAGTCGTTTTTTTTTTGTTATGATGTTGTTTTTCATGGCTCTGATCGATGCGAATTACCATTTCGTACGTGTTTCTTTAATTTTCATGTTTTTTCTAATCATCCGATTGCATAGGGACGATAAATATTTTTATGGGGGTTGGATTCCTAGTCTTTGCCGGGGAAATTCGATTTATACACGAAAAACTAAATTTTTTTGGAACTGCAATTATTTTTTCGGATATGTTCAACAAAATTATTTGTGGATCAATCAATTTTTTTGATATTCCAACAGTACGTTCGGTTAAATAACATAATATGTTGTTAAGATGTCGATTATTTGGTTCAGTTCAGCAAATAATTTTGTCGAACGTTCTCAACAAAATATTTGCAGTTTCAATGAAATCCGGTCTTTCGTGTACTTAGGAAATGGAACAACCGACTAATTGGACTTTGATACTACGAATCCAATTATTAAAGATTAACAATTATTTGTTTTGTTGTTAGTTTTTTAACAATCGAGCTTTTATGTCTAAACTTTCTTGTCGATCATTCAGATTTTTGACGTTTGATCGTGCTGATGTCATTGTTTGAATTGAAGGTACTTTTTATTTTGAGTAATAGTTTGTAATACTCGGCCATGAATTTATTGTTAAATAATATATTTGGAAACTCATCTCTGGCTTGAGCTGTGAAAAAAAGTATAGCAGGTGAGGCGGAAGTGATTTAAAGCGAGAGACTCTCGTCTTAATTACTGTGGCAGAATAGTCCCAGTGAGAATAGTCAAGAGCCACTTTTACCGTCCCCTAACGTTTCGAGAGATCGATCGCTCGTCGTACCTTTCTCGCCCAGCCCCTCTGTAGTAGGTAACCGCTCGAGTATCTTTTCCAAACAAGTGCAAAAAACTCTTCTGCTCATAAAAGAGAGACGACAATTCGATTGTTGTTTAAAAGTAATAATTAAATGTTGTTCTCTTCATATTAAACTTTTTATTTTTCTTCGCGTACACACATTTTTATACATTTCGAAAATTATGTATAATTTATTTATTTATCGATCAATCATTAAACATACAATTAAACATCAGAAAGATTTTGGAGCAGTATGAAAATTTTAGTGTGAATAAATACTTTTTTTTTTAATGCAGCTTCAGCTTCAATTAGAAATATTGTTGTTAATATAACGGCGATACTAAAATCGTAGATTGCTAAAAAAAAAAAAAAAAAAAAAAATTGCTTGATGAAATATGTATATGATAACGAAAATTTCGACTTTTCCATCAATTCCCAAAAATATCTGAAATTATTTTCGTATCCAAAACTGCAGCCTCAGCTTTACCCCGGGCTTTCGCTTCGTTCTCGAATGAAATTTGAAGTGATCATTCGAATTTGTGATTTATGGAATCCAAACTTTGACTTTTTTTTTTTTTTGATTTCTCTGAAAAAGAATTTTTCGGAAGATTGTACAGCTAACTACATTTGATAGAAATCACGAGCTGTATTTCTGGGAAAGGTTCATCCAAGATGATTCTGTAATTTCCGGGTGAAAAGCGATCCAGACATATTTTACCTTCCACTTAGATTACTTGAGATAAAAAATTACCAGGATTTATTAAAATAACGTTGAATTTTTTTTCTTTTATAAACGGTAGAGAACAGAAAGGCGATTTAAAATTCATATTTAAACATTTTTATGGTTAAAAATGATTGTTGGACGAGTTATCATCGCGTTTATGAATTATTTAGATTATTTAAAAGGGGATCAGAGAGATTCATGAGCTTGTAATGACGCTAAGAAATAATAGTGTCGAATTGTAGACTTATTTCTTCTTTACATTCGTTTAATCAAGATAAATCAAGCGAATGTACGTAGAACGTTAAATTTCCTTGCAGTGGTTTTACGTAATAATCCTTAATTGGCAAAAAACGTGACCCGATTAAGAAAAAATCTGCATTTTTATAAAGTATAAAAATATCAACGAAATAAGAAAAACAAAATAAATATGAAGATTTTATTCTTTTAACCCCGCACCGTCTCCGGTAGAATGTGCTTAATCTCGAACATGCAGCTAGTGTTGCAACAGCAGCGTTTGCTCTGATGCAGTTATCGATCTTGGCCTTATTCGCGTGACGCGCCAAGTCCTTGCGCCCTTGGCCCTGTAATTTCGTTACTTTTTTCAACCTCATCCCTTTCCCCTACTACCTTTGAGGGCAACAAGGACGATGAATATTTTGAAATAACAAAATTCATGATTCCTTCAAACGAGATTTTCTGCAATTTTGTTTCTACCTCCTTCTCATAAAATCACACATTTTATTACATAACACATTACGTCCATTAGATAAACTACTATCACGTTTTTCATCAAATAAAATAGAACTTATTAAATCAGTGTCAAAACATATAATTATTAAATGATTATCAAGGACTCAATGATAGATGGTTTCACTTTATTTCCCACAGTTGTTTTTTTTTTCCTTCTAATTCCTTCACTGATAACTCAATTTTGTTTCAAAGGAAAATATTTTGTCGAACACGTCTGAAAAAATTTCATTGTTTAAAAAATTTATTTAGAACTTTGATTTTAACGAAAGTGAGAAATAACATAATTTTTTAAGTTTGTTCACCTTTTTTCATATTAATAACCGGGTTTGTAATCATGAAAAATAATATACTTCGCAAAAAAAAAAGTCTCGGCATGACGAAATTTTCAAAAAAAAAAAAAAAATGTTTATTCGAACAAGTGAACTTGTTTGTATTAAAAACAGAAGAATCTCGTTGTTAATTTTGATTACAAAGTGCTAATATTCTTTGAAAATGATTTTGGAGCAGGGATGATTAAAGCGAAGAATTGAGTTCGGGTCAAAATGACCCAGTGTGTCAACAAAAGCTTAAATTGATGTGCCGAATAAAATTGAGTAAAGATCCATTTATAATGAGAATTTTTCAATAAAAAACGGAAAATCGAAAGGGTACCGTGAAAAAAATTACACGAGTCCTTCCGTACATGAAAAAAAAAAGAAAAAAAATCACGTTAAGGGGAAAAAAAACATTTACTAAAATTAGCTTTGCCCGGTACTTGGACAGTCTAAGTATCGTCGTTTCCCACGGATATAAAATTTCTCACGCTACGGTCATTCTCGACACGAAGTCACTACCGAAGTTATCGCTACGTTAAACTTGTTTTCGCGCGTCGCCTATCGTAACAGAAATGCTTTCGCATAAAGCTGTCGTCGACGAAGAGTCTTCTTTTCTTATTCCCATTCCTGATTATATTTTGCAACACTATGGATACATTTTTTTTCAACCCGGCGTCGAGCCGCCCGTCCAACTCTTAATTTTGAAGAGTATTTTTTCATTGATCCTCTTCGAGCTTTGTATCAAGTGTAAATTATTGAAATTATTATAAATTAAATAGAAGAAAAATTGATGAAATACATCGTAAAACGTGATGATTTATTAAAGTCTTTGAATCGCTTCCGGTGTTGGTATGATTGGCGACAAAAAATCTTTGAATCCAAAATCAGGGAAATCGATAGTTCTCTCTCTCTCTCTCTTCCTTTCTGTCCCTCCTTTCTTCTTCCTCGTAGCACGACCCTTTAAAGCTCGGTTATCTAACCGATTGATGCACTAGACGTTGGTAGAATGCAAACGTGGTGGGGAGGCACGCTTGTACAACGTTAATGGCGTCTTAACTCCCTCCTGTTCCGGCAACGGAGTTGTCGCTCTTCTGCACTCGGAGTGTGCTCACTCGAGCCGAGGACGTACTACGGATCTTTGCCTTGCAGAATGTCACCGTAATATTAGTGTCGTAGGAAATGCCCAGTGCCTTACTTGCCCCCCTCCCCTTTTTTTGTCACTTATAAGAGATCAAGGTTAACGAGAACATTTTCATTATCAACCCCGAAATAATTGATACAGTAAAATAGTCCATGTGGTTAACACAAATTCAAATTCACTTAAACATGATTTATGAATTTTTCAATTTCAATTGAATTCATTTCGAGAATCAAAATATTGTCGTTGAATGAATAGAAAATAAAAAAAATCCTACTCGAAGGAAACACATGTAAAACGACCAAAACTTTGTGATGGAGTATTTCGAATCTAGAGTAGTGATAAGTCTTCGAAAATTTCACACATCATCACTCAATAGTGTCCTCAATTTTGTTCAAATTAATTGAGAAAATTATTGAAATATGTATCGTCGAAATAACCGCCTGAAATCCTTGAGCAAAATGTTTCAAATCTGAATGTGTCAAGATTTTTTTTTTTCAGATCAAATTGCCTAAAATTTATTCTGAAAATAATTAATTTATTCTTCGATCCCAAGAAAAAAGATCCCAAGTTATAAATGCTTAAGATACTATTCCTAGAAATTTCCTGTATAAAACAATAATTATTTCACAGTTTGCTTAAATTGATTGAGGTTAAAATTGGAGTTTCTAAATATAGTGACGAAAACTTGATGAAAGATAGAGCCAAATGGTCAATTTAGGTGAACTCTCCTTAATGTTGGCCAAACGAGCCTTCGAGCAATTTGAAAAGTGCGGTTGTGAGACACGAAACTTACGACACGAAGTTGACGTCGTTAACTAAATAACCGATCACATCTAATCGTGTTTATGTTCAACTTTGAAACCATGTTTGAACAATTAATACTCTTCGACATATATAAAGAATCGACAGAAATAATGATTTAATAAATAACTATTAACATATTAATTCTTCACCATGTAATTGTCTAATTAAAATCAAATCAATGAATTTTTATATTAACCCTAGTAACTGCACGACAATTTCAAAGTGTCTTTCCGTTTACGTTTCTCTTTGCACATGAGGAACATTTTGCGCTGAAGAAAAAAAAAATTACCCTGGACTAATTAGTGACCCCACTGTTGAATCCATAAATAAACTTTTTTTCGGCTTCAAGGATTAAACACTGAAGAGAAATAAAAGTGATGATATTCCGAAAATACTTCATCGTTTACAATATTTTGATATTCACAGGTTTAGTCAATCAATTTTTTGTTAATTATCCGTAATTATTAATTTTTTAATGCATCCTGGAACTTTTACTCTTTAAATATTCCATCTCGACGGTACTATAATATCGAGCCAAGCCGGCCATGAGTTATCGTCCTTGGTCATGCAGATGGATGTCGTCGACAGGGACTATGTCAATCGTCGTTAGAAATTGATATCGAATGTTAAGCGCCAGCAGAAGCGTTTGGTTTAAGTAGATTATGTTCGAGGCCCTCAATATTTGCAAAAAAAAAAAAAAAAGTTTACTATATGCATGCGTATAGTAAACTTTTTTTTTTGTAGAATATTTTACACATTTAACTTTGATTTAAAGACCAACAGTGGTCAGAATTTTTTAAAGTTCACTATTTTTTTTTTTTTTACGTTTTATTTCATTCACTTCAGTGAACCAAGTGCCCGGGATATTTATGTAAGCAGAAGACGAAATATCAGAATATAAATGACGATGAAAAAATCCTTAAATCTGTTTCAACGTAAAATAAATTCGTTTCAAAGTTTTAAGTTAAATCGCCGATGAATATTCTGTTCAGCATAAAAAAGGAATGTGTTGCCAGACGGGGTTAAAATGATTAATTTAATAAAGGTGTTCGGAATGCGGAATTACGTACATTTTTAATATTCCGATAAAGCGTCCAATAAAATGTTTGCAAATTGTCTTACACGAGAGTTGGCAAACGGAATTTATTGTTCGGGCAAGTAGAATTGAAATTATCTCGGCCTTGATGAAAACGTCAGGCGGGGGAGGAAGTGACTCAATTTCTTAGTCGCTCATCTCGGAAATGTGATTACGTTTGAAGGCATATTTTCACGTAAATTTTTGTCGTTGTAAAACGTGTGATTCTTACATTTTTCAATAAATTTTCATTTGTAACAGTATCTCGTGGCTCTAATTTATGTGCAAAGAATTATTTGAATAAAAAATCTATTATAAATGGTAATTAAAAACACGAAAATGTATACACGATCTGGAACAAAAAAAAATTATATTTAAGAAAAAGTAATGAAAAATTTACAATGACAATGAATATCGTAGACACGTGTAAAAATTAAGAATTCAAGAATTTTTTAAAATTATTTATTAAGTCAATCGATAATGAATTTTGAATTGAAAAACAAAAAAAAAAACAAAAAAATACTGGCATAAGCGAAAAATATAGAAAATCCTTCTGGTGTAAATTTCCAATACCAATGTGCACGTGTCTCGTCCGTGCGATGATAAGACTTACAGAAGAAGTCAAACATTCCGGTTGTGACTAGAGCGCGCAACGTAAGTCTCGTTTCTTAAACTTATGAGTTTAAGTTGCGCGTAAGATTCTATTCATACTTAAATAATGTACACGGACACTTTTCAAACGCTGTTATCCAAACGCAACCAACTCGCTCAAGATTTCATGACTCTCAATGAAGATTGTCGTTGAGCACGAAAACAAAAAAAAAAAGAAGTTTTATAGCGACGTTGTCAATTTTGTGTTGAATAATGAACAGCCAAACAAAATTATTTAATTACTTTATAACATTATTATTATCATAATCATTAATTAAAATAAAAGTTTGCACTATTTCGAAGATCCAAGTGAAATTGAAACAAGTTTGGACTTTTATCGAATCGCTACCGATCGAAATATTGATCGGATTTATTTTCTCACCGGGATCATCTCCGTGTCCAACATTTTTTGTCAATAAATTTTCTAGAAAATTGAAAATATTTCAAATATTGATGGAACGCGGGAGAGTGAAAGAAAAAATAATAATTGTTGAGGTTATTTTATCATTCGGACGAACTCACGCGGTCAAATCGTCACGGTATTTATATACATATATAGATATAGATACGTATACATACAGATATACATTATTGGTACGCGGTAATGAGTGACTCACCGGCAAAACGTTTGGTGGCAGATCGCGAAAGCCGCGATCCTTACCCGTCATACAAACCGTCATCGTCGTCGTCGTCGTCGTCGGCGACGCCGTTACGAGTTATGGCGGATAGTCGGACGGAGCCACCGCCGCTGCTTACGTTAGATTGAGCGTAATATGCCTCTTCCTCCGACGCAGATAAACAGTCACGGTCACCACGCGCTTTTCGTCCACCCGTGTTACTTAGGTGCAACATCTACTCACTTTGTACATACTCTACTCATAAAACTAACGACTTTTAACTAAACAGCAGTCTAGGCCATTCTGCCATCAAAATTCACGACTATTTCATTTTCCTTCATTCGACCTTTTCTATGTACTAGACTTTTCTCAATTTAGCTCGAGATTTAGCTTAAACCGTAGTCGTACTTTGACGTGAGGTTATGTTTTATTTTTATTTTTTATTATTATTTTGAAGCGGATTAATCAATTGATTTTGCTGCTGAAGGCTGTTTCTCGAATTTTTTTTTACATTTTTTTAACTTGAAGAGCAGAATATATAATTGAAAAAAAAATATAATCGGTTTTTTGAATTTGAATTGAAAAATATTTTGATAAATCTGTTATATTTCATGACGTTGGAATTTAGTGCTTCGTTGAAATGCCACGAAATTAATTTTTTTTTTTTACCTAAGCTGATTATCCGTCTGTATGCAGTGATGAATTAATCGCTACGATAATTGGATGATTTTTTTGAAGTCGCTAACTAAAGCTGTGAACAAAATATGTTGGATTTTAACCTGCGTTGACACACTGCATCATTTTCAACCGAAAATCATTTTTGACGTTAATTATCCCTACTCTATAAATATTTTTACTAAAAGTGACGATTTTTTCAGCTCGAATATGAGCTAATTTCATCTGTACGAATGAATAACTCTTATTTGTTAAATAACAAATCTTGAAGCTATCAAAAATTAGAATTAAAAAAAAAAAAAAAACAAAATGCTCATATTTTTCAAAAGTCAAAGATTTCGATAATGTCTTAAATTTTTCGCATTTTTATGATGCACACAGTATCGAGGAATGATCAAAGCGTAATCTTAATTCGTTTCAATACAAATCCACTGTAGATGGATCCGGGTCAAAATGACCCGAAGAAATGTTAAACTAATCAATAAAATTGATATTTTTTATTGCATTCCAAAGTTTAAACGTTTGATACCATCAAAATGTCTCTCAATACATCGATAAGCTCAGAAAAGTATTTTTTCAAGGTGAAAATGTAAGTTTCGTGAATTTAAGATCGAGGTGAGAATGAGGACACACTTTATATTGAGCGTGTGTTCAGTATGACCAAAGTGTCTATTAGGGGCCTCTTGAGAAAACGTGTGTAGAAGCCAGGATGTGTACACAAAGCTTAAGGGCTTTATACACATTTATATATACATTGAAGCCCTTAGGAATAATTACAAATGTACGTACAGTGTACACACAAGTAGTGTGGTCTGGTGAAAAAAATGGTGCAAATGTGTTAAATTTTGAAACGTGTGAAGAAGGTAAATACCTTTAGATTCGTTAAAAATACAAAAAAAAAAATAGTTTTCTGCAAAATATTAATAACATTTGTCGAAAAAAAAAACAAAAAAATGCCTCCAAAGTTTCGAAGCGATATTTGAACTTTTTTTGCTGACGACGTATATAAGGCAAATGTGACTTCTGTACGCCCTTGACACTATATCCCAATCTGTACAGAATTTGATTTTGAAAATTGGGTTAACCGATATCTCTAAAAATATCAGATCGATTTCGTTGAAATTTGGTCCAGATCTGAATGACAGTATGTCCTTTCAAATAAACCTATAAAACTTTGAAAAATTTCCTGCAATATATTGTTTTTATTTATTTTTTATTGTAAAATAAAGAAAAAGAATTGGTTAGATTTAAATTTTGTTATTTTAAAAGCATGCCATTGTAAAAATGATTTCAATAAAATTTTCTTTTGAGATTCAGCGACAACGTACGAATGATGACAATCAAATAAAATTTCTTGAATTCTGTCGGATCAATACAACAGGAGCTGTGAGTTACGCCATTTTTGAGCTTAGAACGTTCCGCAAAGATAACGTCATGATTCCATCATTATTATATAAAACGATAACTACAGTAGTCAAGACTGACAATTAAACAATATCGAAAAAACTTGAATAAATCGTTATCGTTTGAAAAATGTATAAAAGTTGATTTATTTTTCTTATTTTGTGACATTTTGACGAGACTCAGAGATCGAAATGCGTCGAAAGAAACAGTGGATGTAAAGAAGAAGGAAAAAAAATCGTTAATTCGCCCATCATTACAGTTTCGTAAGATTTTTTGTTATAAACATGAATCGATTATTTCAAACTGAATGTTTATTTTTATTTTTTGAGTTAAAATTTTTATCAGTTTGCAACTATTGATGGGTTGTAAGTTTGATAGTCTTCTTACGTACAGACACAATCGAGTGTTGCGGTTGGAGGAAAAAGTGGTTATGTCGCGAGGAAAAGCTGAAGGGTGATCGGGGTCACTGGTTTTCAGTACGTCACATAAGTACTATATACATTGTCACCGCACGGAAGCACGTCACGACTAACTCCATCTTCCTCTCTCTCTCTCTCTCTCTCTTTCTCTCTCTTTCTCTTATGTGAACAGTGCGATGAAGAACCATCGTGGGCTCGTTTCCTTCGAGGATCGATCGTGTCGTATGTGCTGTCGCGATACTCTTTCACCCCATACTCCAGTCGCCGAAGCGTCTCGTCGACCCTTTCTCCTATTCTCTCACACTCTTTCGGCCTAGTCAAGTCTATAACTTTTTCCATATGATTTTTTTTCCTTTTTCTCTATTTTTGTTTCGTTTTGCCATCTTTCTTTATCTCAATTTGCGATTGCTTCGAACGACGATCAGTCGGACTATCCGCGACCTGGATCAATCTATACTTTGTTGAGATTCTTCGAGATTCGCTTTACGAATTATTCCAAACGGATTTAATAATCGATCACATCATTATCTTAATTCATAGAACGCTTAGTTTGTTTGAAAATAATTTCAACCATGTGCGTCATCTGTCAAAGATTTTTTCATCTGTCATTTGTGGAGAAACAAATAATTATATTTATTCTTAATTGTTTGGTGAAAAAATCCTTTGGCCAGATGTTTGACGCAATCCCTAGAATTGCTATTGGAAATTAACGACGAAGATATTATTATTATTATTTTTTCTCTACGACAATTGTTTGCTGATGAAACGCCTTTTTCAAAAGTTGAATTTTTTTTTTTCCCATGTACCTTTTTTCATGAGTATATATCGTGTACATAGGAATCGATGAAACAATTTTTTATTTTCTTCCTATAATACGATGGGGCAGGTCTGAAATCATTTTTCATTTTGTGCTCAATTTTCGAGATTTATTTTTCCACTAGAGTTATTTCTCACCAAGAATTTTGCTTGCTTCGTATTATACGACGATCTACCGTAAAAATAGCTCGCATGTGTGTGCGCGTGTGAGCTTTTTCGAGTGCGTGTGAGAGAGAGATTTGTTAGGGTGGAGAGCTATCGAGAGGAAGTGAAAACGGCGACGGCTGTAACGTTGACGATAGGGTTTGGCTTTTAAACGAAATTTCACGTTTATTTAATATGACCTTGAAGATGTAAATCGTCGAAGATAATTGACTTAGTAGCAGATTTGTTGCTCCCTTGGTTCTCTCCATGAAAATGCCTCGATTTTAATTCGGGATGATAATCGATTTTTCACAAATCATTTTCATCCGATATTTTAAATTATAATATAAATTTTCATTAATTTTGGTGACGCTAAACATTTTAATATTGTACATTAAATGGCAAAAATCTTCTTCGTTTTGTCTCCGATCCTCGATCTTCGAGGTAAAATGATTGTGTGCCATGTGAAGTGATTTTTTTTCCAATATTAATGTCTCGTCGAGCTCTTGCTCACGCCGCTACGTCACAACAACGATGTGTACTCACTTTTGCTTGTAACTCGAGTCAGACTGCCGGTCGCCGATTTTCCGGTTTCGTCCGGATGACACGAATGTCTTGACTTCATGAATGAGCTCTCGAACCGGACTATACCGGCTTCAGAATGTACGTGGATCACTCACCGAAGTAACGAGTAGAGTCCCGCCTCTTCTTCATCGTAACGACTGTTGCTCTCTCCGTACGCTGACGTTGATTCAAGTTATGCCTCTTATCTCTCCAGACCGTTCTCCTGAGATTAAAAAATTATTCAAATAAACAAATTATCAATTTAATGGTCGTATATACGCGCCGTGTTATTGTAACCAAGTCTTACGGCGATCTATTTAGTCCTACAGTTTCTTAACATCCGGTCACACATTTTTTTTTTTTGGAAGTATCGATATTTCAAGATAAATAAAAGTTATTCATGCGACAAAATAATTCCAGATGTGTTTGATATTAACGATTTTATGCATGAGAAAAATACCAAAGATTCCGTTGTTACAATAAAAATCTATAGTCACTGAATGTTCAAGTAAAAAAATTGACGATAAAACAGAGTAAAATGTGACTAGCGGGCGATTTTTTATAATCTTGATTTTCAGGAGGTTGTGCTTTTTTTTCTTTTTTTCCTTTTCTCACAGTTCTGATCACAGTTTTAAACCGAGGCTTCTATTTGCTCATACAAACATCATTAAAATTGTATTTTTTTTTTTTCTCCCCATATTCATCAGTATTGCCACCCAAGGATAGTTAATGACGTATTTGTCAAATTAGCTTTATAAACAAATCCAGTAATAATGAATGATACACAACTCAGTGTATTTGCGTGAGATAAGATTTATTTTTCATTAAAATCATTCTAAAATTATTCTTCTAGACGAATTCTTCACTTGTTTCTGTTTTTTTTTTTTTTTTTTTTTTATTAAAGTTTTTTCGTCGCTTTGAGAACGAGTGAAGAAACGTTGCCAAATATGTACTCATTGTGCTGCATGTATTACTTGCTCGTATAGTTATTTACATTGCCAGAGATGTTTCGTTCCTTGTTGAATGAAAAATCACGTTTTTATGTGAAAGGAGGATTTATTCTGGAATATTCACTCGTTATTGTTGATATGAAGTGTGCATAAAGGCAACACAACGCATCAAAACTGTACGTTTTATATTACGTTATATTTTTATATTCATTTCTGGACCGACGTACGATCGAATTTGGCAATCGAGCTAAAACGTTCATGAGCGTAACATTGGGGGCACTGACAACAAATTCTCAGTATTATTTATAGTTTTTTTTTTCTTCACGATATAATCTGTGAATTTTGAACTCGAGTGTGTTTTATTTACTTTAAAGATATTTAAGTTTCTTTGAAATATTTTTTAATCTGACGTTTTCGTAAAAAATGCAATAAAAGTTGCACATAATTATATTTTTTCTTTTTGTTTTTTTTTTCCAAATCGTTCCAAAATTTTTAATAAATTGAATTAGAAGGAGTTATGATTCGGTTACGATCGTAAGTCTTTTGGTCTTGTGTTTTGCGTTTCAAGTGCAAGTGTCCAGGTTTTCACACACTTTTGTTTAGTTATTGACAATCTGAACTCATAACCGGTTTTTCAAACCAAAATGAATACCAAAATTTTAGTAAAATTTCAACAGTTTCAAAGTTTTCCATAAAACTCCTGTCATATATTTATTATATGAATTAATCTTGTATTTTGTATTTAAAAAATTCATAATAAATCCTACTTTATCAACGATTTTTTATTATACTTGATATCTTTTTCAATAACTTACAAAGATTTTTAAATGTACACTTGCTGTTTCTAGATCATGAAAACCGATAAATAAAAACAATAAAAATGCTGGTTTACATATTAGTTTACATGAGATAAAATGAAAAATAAATGAAAGAATAATTTGTCACTCGTTTTGATCATTAATCTTGGTACTATCTTTCAAATGCGATAAAATGATAAAATGTCGGCGATGTGTTGTACTGTGCAAATAGTTCAAAATGTAATGTGCAATCGTGAACACGAATGTTAATGTGTGTCTGTGTGTCTGTGTGTGTATCATATAAATGTTCAAAGTCTATCTATGCTTGCGTTCGCAAAAGCTTCCGGTACATATCACGTTTTGTGTTTAACCGTTGATATCGCAGCACCAACGCACCTATTATTACTGATAAACTTCAATTCGAAAGCTATTTCGAGAATGGGATTGTTCGCGACGGGACATTCTTCGTTGGAGTTACGCGATGAGACCTTGGTTTGCGATTAATCGTCCATTTCAGCTTTACCAGGCCTTCCTCTCTCTCTCTCTCTCTCTCTTTCTCTCTCTCTCTCTCTCGTATTATTTGCGGTTTAAGTATTGAAAATGTTGACTGGACGCGAATCGAATATTTGGTAACAAAACGCTGTTCAAAAAACATTTTTTTATACCAATCATAAAATTCCATGCACTCGTTTTGAATGCTCTTCTTTTTCTCAATTATTTTTATTTATAGTTGTACATTAAAGGATTATACTTTTGATACTAGGATTGATACTTTTTACCTTTTTTTTTGTTGATGATATTTAAATCATTTGAGTATGTTGCACTGATTTTTAACTTTCGCTTATTTTCGATATTTTCGTTCCACTTCGTAATCAGCAAGACCCCAAAAATCTATGAATAATGCAAACGTCAACGTAAAAAAGAATTCATGTCTCAAAAGGTTAATGAAAAACGAAAGATTTGTATCGAAAAAATTCGATATTATTCAACAAAAAATAATTCCATAAAAACCACCAAATGACGAATCAAAAATCTTAAGAACAAAATACAACAATTATAAAAAAAAAAAAAAACGACATAGAAAGAGAGGAAAAGTGAGCGAGGAGAGACTTTATGAATTGTGTGCGTCAGCTGATCGTTTGGCTCTTTCCAATCGTTCACCATGTGCTCTTGATTAAAAGCTCAGTTTATACGTTTTTATTTATATAGATTTCAAGAAATGAATTAATTTCAACGAGTTAAGCCAAATTTTGAGTTTTCCTCAGGCCTCAAATATTCGGGAGTACGATAAACGAACCAGAAATTGAATTTTAATGAAATCAAACGAGTTTGTAGATCTTGAGAATTCCAATTTGCTGAATTCCGTTGTATTGAATATTATATATTTTTTGCAAAAAAAAAAATATATATATATATAAATGTATATAACAATGCGTATACATTGAATATGTATTTGTAATCGATTCGATGGGCGGTGGACGAACAAGTTGGAGCAGTACATTAGATTGGCGCAAGGCCAGTGTTGGTATATTGCGTAACTCTCGGGCATCGTCAAATTGGCCGAGTTGCGAGAAGATCATCCAACATTCAAGTATTATGCACTATTCATGCATTCTCATACGTATATACAAAAAATATGTGTATATGTGTCTCCTGTACAATATTATTATTTACATATGTACGAATCAGGCATTATGTTACCAAGAGATACTTGTGAACGAAAAGTGGAGGGTGGAAAATTTGGCACTTGACCAAATACTCCTTCGAGTACGTTATATTTGGAATTATTTTCACACGATAGTATTTTTAAGCACTCGTCGCTGCAAACGACGTCATCCAATTACTCGTGAGCTTATCAGCCTATTTTTTATTTTTTATTTTCTAAAATAACATTCGTGTCATTCCAACAACATTATTTACTCAGTTATCAAATATTTTTTCTAATAATTTCTCCATGTTTATCGATTTTGATGTTTCGATTGGAATTCCTTATAGAAATCAATGCTCTTTTGTATTATTTTTTTAAAATAGTTCGTCTGCATATGCTTTTGTGGAATTTTAAGAACCATTTCTTTCACGCTTCCAATTTAAATATTCATCTGCGACCCCCTCAAGAGTGTTGCTCCCAGCAACTCTTTTTTCTACTTCCCGTTCACGGACGGATTGATACAGAAGTTAGTGCATGGTTAAACGGTCACCGAACCGAGTATTGGCATCACCCAAGGCTGCTGAACATTGGTGTCGTTAATAGAAATAAATTCTTAATTATTATTTATATCAGCCGCGGTAAAATTTATCAATTAAAACTCCAGTGTGAGTGCATTAGCGTTATAAATCATGCAATTGAAGGACATAAAAAATACTTCGAAATCGAATACATATTTCTCGTGGTAACACATTTATGCCTTTCTCTCTCGTATCTCGTAATACGTAAATATAAATAAAGTACAGACCAGAGTTACTTCCCTACGTACGCTTGAATGCTAAAACTTTTCGATCTCGAACAAAAGCTTTTGCCCAACAGCTTTGATTCGCGTGTTAGGAAAAAAAAGTAAAACAAACGAACGAACTGCTAATAATAAGAAATCCAATAAGTACGAATATATGAACTACAAAAATACAAAATACTCACATGTGAAAATAATAAAATAAGAAGATTTTTTTATTTCCAATGAATAATTAATATCGTTATTTAAAATAGACATTGCAATGTCTTTGAATAAGAATTAAAAAAACCTCACAATTTTATAAATACCAACGAGTAACTTAAGTTTTTCTCGAAATGTAAATAATCCTCTAGAATGACGTAAATCTGTTTTTCTCAGTTATGTCCCTCGTACTCAAGTGTAACGTGACCGACTGATAGATCGCTCTAAAGTGAAAATAGAGTTTTGAGTTATTGAAAAATTCGAGCCTTGCAATTCAATGATATTAAATAACTTGAAAAAATCGCTGCACGTAGCTTAATACAATGAAAATTATCGAATGAAAAGGCTGTGATGTATTTAAAAAATATCGTGAAAGAATTTAATTTCATTGAATTTTCCGGCGAATATGTGATTCCACTCTTTTCTTTTTTGTTTGACTCTCATTAACGAATAATGCGGAATTTTTCTTATAGTTCTCCCATTGCCGAGAATTCAAAAATGACATATAAACAAGCTTCAAAAGCTCGAAGCGTATGGGTGTAAGATAGAAAGAGAAAGAGAGATGAGGAGAGAGAGAGAGAGAGAGCGAGCACCTAGCGTCTGTCTGTTAACCGATGTAACGAAAAGACAGACAGACAGGGTTGTTGGTTGGGAGTAATGTAGCCCAGTAACACAAATCGCTCTTACCCCGGTAGATCAGGGGTTCTCAAAATGTCTCTTTGGTGTGGTCCCTTCAACCCTTCTCTTAAGGTTTCCAAATGATATTGGGAAAGGTGTTGGTATTGCGCAAGCTCGGTAAGGTTCCCGATAGCCGGGAGAAGTAGAGTATCGCGTATGTAAATATCCAGTATGGTCGTATGTGCATGTTCCGTTGGGCGCGCACTGGCAAAATAGTGACGTCGAAAAGTGGTGAGTGAGTCGCGGGAGCTTGCGCGTTTGTCGGAGGTTTTGGGGAGGCGGACGGGAGGTTTGGCGCGCGCAACCTTTGCTTAGGGTTCTGTATTATTGGTGGGGGTTACGGGAGCGGTTCGGCGGGGTTTGGAGTGGGCGAGAATCGAGATATGTTGTTCCCAAAGGTGGGGAGGCAAGAGAATATCTCGTGCAGGGTTTGCTTAGAAGAGTGGGGATAAAGATGGACGGTGGGCGCAAGCTCGTGACGATATGGAGTAAGCGTCGACTTGACAAAGATAGGAAAAGCCCTGTGGCGTCTCGCGAAAGGACTAGTGAACTGAAGAGTGAAGGGAGTTAGATAGAAAGAGAGAGAGATAGAAAGCAGGGTTTCCGTAGTCCGCGGCAGGCGGTAAAGGGTGGAAGAGATCGGTTGTAAAAAAAGGAGTGCAAGTGAGACAAGAATATCGGTTGAAAGGTAGTGCGTGTATGTGGCATAGCAGCTCGTATAGAATAGCTCATAGCGGGAGAGGGGAGAGTAAGACAGCAGCAGCTAGCACCTCTTTCCCCTGACTCGGTTTGCCCCTGGTTAGAAAGCCCGTGGGATACCGGGTTATCGGGGAAACGAGCACGATTGAGCGAGAAGAGGGGAAATTAAAAGCATGCTCCGGTAGTGGGGGTCGTACGGGTCGATGATGCCGGCGCGGTCCTCGACGACGTGAAACACCAGTCAGTCTCTCTGGTCCACCCGAAGCCGCGCCGCCGCTAACTTCTTTCACATCGAACACCGCACACGCCGCAGCCATGGGTGACAAGGTTTGTGCGACCAATATCAACGAGACAAACAAAAATTAACTGAAAAACACGTTAAAATGCTGTAAAAAAACAATCGTTACTGAGAGAAGAGTAAAAAAAAAAAGAAAAAAAAAAAAATTAAAAATATGTAAGAAAAGTACGAGAGACGAACCAACGCTCAACTTTTCTTGATACAGAACATTACGGACGAACCTCACGTATATACACGTAGATTTCGGTACACAGGTTTGCCAGATGATCTATATATGATCGGTGTGACTGTCGGTATGTATCTGAGAGTAAGAGAGAGAGAGAGAAAGAGTGAGAGAGAGGGTAAGAGTGCGCGTCCCTAGGCAAACTTGTCATTATATTGACAGTTTTATTTTTCAAATTTTTTTTCATTATCATTCACATTGATTAAACTACATATAATTGTGTATATATATTCGATTTTTTTTTTTTTGTAACATCTAGAGTGATCGAGGATGAAAGGTGTGAGAACGAGTAGTGAGTACGAGGAATAATGGATAAATGGGAAAGGACCGATGTGATAAAGGGGGGTAATAGGTGAAATTTCATTGGGCAAAGTCGTGTCAAGTGTTTTTGACGATTGTCAAGTGAGATCGTGAAGTAACTCGAGAAATAAAAAAGGCAATTGTTGGAGAAAAGGAAATGATAAGTTATCGTGTGAAGCAAAAAACGGTTGTGGGTCGAGTTCAACGGAGTTGAAGGAAAAAAAAAAATTACGGCTATTGAATGATTTTGTTTTTTGTTTTTTCTAAACGTTTCTTACGAATCGTGACTAATGGAGGATTTTCAGTGAAAAAATCTTTACGTCGTTGAAAGATCGGAATATCGTGAAAATCAAAGACATACATACTCCAAAGAGCTTTAGCTTACGGTTACGTGGCGCAGGGGGCGGCGGGTCGAACATGAGAACGGGGATCGAAGGGAACGCAAAGATGGCGGAGCGGGGCAGGGGGATTTGACAGCAAAAACGGAAGTAGAGTGACATGCGCCGTTGTATTATGCAGTAAAGCTATGTAATAACGGGAACAATATTGTGAGATTTTACGATTTTTAAATTTCCACCAAAACTTTCTCAAAATATCAAATTATTTATAATATTTTATTGTCACGTGGGTGCGTGTCATTAAAGCGGTGACAATATCAAAAAAGTGACTATTTTGTTGCTATAGTTTTGCAACAAATGGAGCCTTGAAAAATGAAGGGAAAAGGTTCGAATTCGCGATGACGAGATGATTTTTTTGGAACGATGGATAGCAAAATGTTCTTGAACGAAAGAGCTCTCTCGATCGGTTAATGAAAAAAGCGATTTTCGAGTCAAGTTCGAAAAACACGTTAATATTTATCAAATGAAAAAATAGGCTTTAAGATTGGAAATAAGTAGGAAGAGAAAGGTCCGAACGAAAGAAACGTACGGAGCGAGAGAATGTGTAAGGGAAAAAAATAATTAAAAAACGATTTAAATGAAATTATCAGAAGCATGAAAAATTGATGGAATGATGATTGGCCGAGTGTACGCGCGTGTTATGTGTCTGTACGTGTGGAAGACAGATAAAAATAAGTAACGGAGAGGGCGGAATACACTGCTAAAGAGGACCTTCGATCGAGGGAGGGAACAAGAGGGTGGGAGAGAGAATAAGATGGAGACGGAAGCAAGAGAAAGAGAAAACAACAGTCGGAAGGGTCGAATCGGTCGAGTCGTCGAGTTGGCTTGGAAAGCTTCTTCTTTCGCTTTCTTTTTCTCCTTCATTCGTAGTTTTCTATCTCTCTTTCTCTCTCTCTCTCCCCCCTCCCCTTTCTTTCTCTCTCTCTTCTGGTACTCTTTGTATGCTTTCGTCCTCTTGACGTTCAGCCCCGACGTGATGGCATACAATTGTCCCTTACCCCCCGGTGGTGCTTCGCAGTGATCGTCTCCAACAGTGCCGATTCTTCCGGGGTGCAACCTCGAGGAGGAAAGAAAGCTTGAAAGAAAATTAAAAAATAATACGCCCCGTCGACGGTGCAAGTTAAAACCCTCCTGAAGAGGCACAACCAATCTTCGCGTCGAGCTTTCTCAGAGATTATCAAAAAGCATCATGGTAACTTTAAATTATCATCAGCAACCCTTCGGGCACGTTATGCAACCCATAACGAGATAGAATCTTCTGCTCTTTGTATTTAGTTGTTTTTTTTTATTATGTTTTAGCGCCCTCTATGCTTCGTTCAATCGATGCCTTACTTTTAGATACAAGAATGGATTTTTTCTCGCTTTCGCGTACTTACATTTTGTTCAGCAACATTAGTCGCTATTATTTTATCATTTTATTTGTTTTTGAGAATCCCGTTTTTAGGGGTAGTTTTTCCATAGGGCTTTTTATCCCCTAGTGCTTCGACAAATAGTTAACTCACTGAAAATAGACGAAACTTTCAACAATCGCTTGTATAGACGCAAATTTGTGATGTGAATATTTCTCAGGATGCAGTGCTTTTATGGTGATTTTTATTTTGTTACATCCGGTGATCGGAGTGCCCGGGAATATTCATGGAATCCTCAATTTTTATGCCACAAAATACGACAATTTTTTTTTTTTTGCTTGTCAGAAACTCAATAACTCTCAGAAAACACTTTTGATCAATTGTTCAGTCAAATTTTTCGTTGTCACAATTTATCAAATGCTCGTTATTGACATTTATTGTATTTGATCCATTTATTTACTTATTTTTTTATTACTCGAACCGTCGTTTACCGGACATGCACGAAATACGAAATTGCATATATATCTATATAGCGAAACAGACATTTTAAATCCAGCACGAATTGCATACCGGGCTGGCAACTCCCAGGGGAACGTCGCGCGAAATTCTATCGATCACGAGCCGGGGATGAAAATCGAGTGCGCGTATGCTCGTAGTTATTTAATGCATCGTCACAGCTGGCTTTCAATTTGTATTATTTTTTTCCAATATTATTCTCGCCATTGAGAAGCCTGTACAAATTTTATTGAAAAAATTCCATTTTTTAAATCAATGACAATTCAATTTTTTAGCATCGTTTCGATACTGGATATTATTTGAAATAACTTTAATTAATCAAAATATATAAATTGTTTATTATTTAGAGAATTATTGCAAAACCCAAGTTCACAATTTTATGTCAAAAACAAATTGCTCAGCAGTCCATTCAAATTTGACCCATTTTTTGGTTCCATTAGATTCGTTCAATGTTCGTTTATAATTATATTGAAATTAGTCACCAACGTTTACAAAGAAAAAAAAAACAAATTCAAACTTTTCCAACATAATTATTGAACGAATAACGAAAACATCAACTGGAGGCTTGATCATGCGCGTTACAGCTCAGGTTACGAGTCTTTATCGAGTGAACAAACGTAACATCAATTGAAACAAACAATTGATAATCTGTGGAATTTTTCAGTCAATGATGAGTTAAAAATCAATAACAATCACGTGTGTATAATTTTATCATTTTCGTGCCACCACAAAGATGATGAGCAAATGCTGAAAATCGTGTTCATTGACTGGTTTGTCATTTGTACAGATGAATAGAAAAATTATTCATGGATTAGAATAGTTCCGTTCGCTACAAGCTGAACGTATACTAACGTCACTTGCAATCAGCGGATGTTTTGTAACCACACATTAAGAGGAAGGAAAAAATAATCAGTCTCTTATCGAGCTCGTCTACTTTTTTTTTTTTTTTTTCCCGTCATGTTCTTTGATTGTGTGCGATATGAATGATCAAAATTCATATTTCTTCAGTTGGAAATTGATGTGTCGTTAGTAAAAAATTGATAGAGGTTACCAGAATGTTCGGTATTACTGAAAACATCGAAATTATTTAAATATTTGCATCTATTTTAAGGGGGATGTATAGTGATTTTCTTGTTTCCCGAAAATGGCACAGTGCGCGTTGACTTCTGCGCGCGCTCGTTCCACGTAATCGTTTCCTCTGTACCAGCTCGTTCCGGTCCCCCGAGTCAGCTCTCATGCCCCAGAAAGTAAAAAAAAAAACCGTTCTGCTATTCCACCCTCACCCACACGCGTATCTTTACATTCGAAGAAAATACTTCGTCCCAGATATTTTTGCAGAATTTTTTTTCTAATAGGATCGCTCTTTCCGTGCATTCTCATGAATGATTAACTGTCGACTATCAGCTTATTCATCAATCGCAGAATTCTAGATAAAAGTTGTAAACTTTCGTCAAAAATTTTGCCAAATTGTCTCGGATAAATGCGGTCAGAAACGTTGGAAAAATCAACGAGTGGAACATTTCTTGTATTTCTTTTTGTTCACTTCGCTAGTCCACGCCCTTGGGCTTTTAGGTTTGAAGCAACTGCTTTTTTTTTTTCATTCAAGAAATGCTACTTTTGACCACTGGATTTATATTGAAAAATTAAACATGAATTATTAACAATCATTACAAATTAAAAATAATAAATTCAGGCTTTTAAAATTATTTGAAATTTGACAGATTTTAATGCTCGATTTAATGCAACGTTGCCTTAACTAATTGAAAAAAAAAAAAAAAACTAATTTTTATCATAACCGAAAACAAAACTAATTACTATTTTTGCGTCATATCGTCAAAATCATTTGATCGAAAACCTTTTTTTTTTTTTTTTTTTTACTCAGAGATTTATATGCCCGAATACGTAATACTCTTATATCGAGATAAGCTCCATGTATGGAACATACACAAGCTCACTGTTACGTGTATGACGTTCTGTTACCAAGGACGTGTACCGTCAATTGGTAAGGTCGTTCCTTTTAAGAGGCCCTTACCGCCTCGTTTTCCATTCATTGAAATTTTACCGACGATCGTCATCTCGCTCGCTCTCTCTATCTCTCTCTTTTGTGGGTACGATACGTTTCCGCCTGATTAGCGCAACGTTCGAACTGAAAATAACAAACGCGCACACAAATACACCCTCGAGGACATTTAACCCATTCTCATATATGACCAAACAATTTGTATTATGTATTCGCTGGATCCACAAACAAGTGTTGGAGAAAATATGAATTTTCTTCAACTCGTTTATTTTCATCTGTCAAATTTTATTCACGTGAATGATTCCATTTGTTTGTTTGTTTTTATTTTTTTATTTTTTTTTTATCACATTTACGATAATACTAAATAATTTTTATTGACTGGAAATTCGATTATTATTCACGATCTCGTTATTTCATGACATTGCAGATTGGACAGTTCGCACGCAAAGATATAATTCTTTATTTGATTTTCCAAATTGTTCTCTATAAATTTTATACTGATTTAGCCTTCAAAACTTGAAATTGATCGAAAAAATTCTGACGTTTTGAAAAATTGGATAATGGAAAGAACTTTTTTTTTAGCGTTTCAACGACGCAGAGTGCGATATACATTGACTTTTCATTCAAGGACTCGAATACTGTTATTTCAATTGGATAATTTTTTTATCTCCGACTTAATAGGACTGTATTTTTATTTTTTTTCTAAAATTGTGGAAAATCTACTTTAAAAAATCGACTTTTATAAATAAATATTAAATTAAAAAATATTGTTCAAATATTAATAAAAAAATCAGAAAAAAAATGACACTAAATGTGATGAACGTGCGAACAAAATTACTTGAAATCATTATCGCTAGCCGTGCAGTTATAATTGGAAAAAAGTGACAATGAATAAATATTTTCTTTCAATCCTACGGTGGAAAAAAAGTGACAGTGTAATGAAAAAATGAAAAAAAAAAAACGACATGTATTTGTGAGTGAGCTTCAAACGGTTTTGCGTTATCGTGAAAATACGTTTCGTGGGTGTAATATTGTATCAGATAACGCTCTGATTTTCTTCAAAGACGAATAATAAGTTTTTTCAATATATATTATTGATAAATCTATCGCAGCTATAAAATCGTTATTACTACCATATATTTGTGACTATCTTTCTCTTCGTTCTCATTCTGGTCTTCGGTGTTTCGTGTTACGTAACGCCATTGCAAGGGCTCGTATGTCGAGGTATATGAGCACAGCTAGTAAATTCAACCATCAAAAATACCTCGTGATATTTAATCCGTAGATTGAAATTACAAGTGTCGATGATTCATCCTGCGATTTGAATTAACAATAATAATTACAAAACAATATATATATATATATATATATATATATTTGATAAACAAGGAAAAAAACTCAATAAATAAATAAATAAAAAGTATTTCCTCTGCCGCGTCAATTCAAATTTTTTGATACGGTTAATGATATTGAAAAAAAATGTAATTACGATCCTAGAGTAATTTCCAAAATGTTAAAATGACTTGAGTACAAACAAGAAAATTACTACTGATCCGGCTAAAAAATTGAGGCAAATGGAAAATAGATTTAAATAGAAAAATTAATAAAATGAAACCAACAAGAGAGAAGAATGAGAGGGCAGTTAAATACACAAAAAAAAAACATAAATTACGTGAAAAATATATTTGTTAGTGACTCATGAGCATCGTGCGTGTTCGATTGACGCAATACTGTACTTGCGTCGTGTAATAAAGAGAAAAAATAATATATCTAGAACGAGGGTGACGAAGGGTGACGTTGAAATAAGAGGGAGTCGAAGATAGGGCGTGTGTATGGATATTTTCATACGTGAGTATGGGTGTTTGCATACGTATATCTACGTGCAAGAGAAAGAGAGAAAGAGAGAAAGAGAGAAAGAGAGAGAGAGAGAGAGAGAGAGGAGGCAGCTGGTCATGGCGGGGTTAGTAACAGCCAAAGACGAACTAAGGGTCGCAGACTAGATGGCGCCTGGAGCGTGTCCGCCTCCTGGGGCACCTATCGATCGTACCCTATTTATAATTCATCTTATTTCGATTCGTCACGATGGAGCTTCCATTTTTGTCCTCTTTGTTTCTTGAGCTTTATACATTTATCTATAAAATTCTATATTTAACTTTATTTATAAAACGCAATATGACGAAAAAAAAAAACGTGTATAAATAAATCAGCAATTCTCGTTATAATGACATTAAAAGTGTTGAGAAACGTTATAAAATTTTTGATTAATTCGATAAATGCAACGACCTGGAATAATTCACATGTTACCGAAATACTAAAATAATCCATTTGATTAATATACAGCTTCTTCATAATATTTTTTCATATTGAATATACAATATTTCACCTAATAATTCTTGACTCGGAAAATTGGTAATTTTTTTAGATTTAAAACCAATTAAACGAAATATCGTATCAAGAATTAACTCAATTTGCATTGTGAGAATGCTAGATATTTTGAAAAACCTCATCACTTTCAACAGTATTTCAAAATTTATTCAAGGCTTCAACTCGTCAGGTAACGGAGGATCTATTTTCGTCTGTCATAACGACGATAGCTTCCTCTTCATGTTCTATCGTCGGCTCTCTTTTTCTTCCCATTCGCTCACGATTCGCTGATATGTGCCTTGGACTTTTTCACCATTATTTTCGCTCGTTCCCCTTATCAAATTATTTCTCTCTTATTCTGCCAGATAGACATTGCAAAAGGACTTAATTATTGACCACTTTTTTACGTTGGAGTTGCCTAAAAATGGAACCAGATGAAATAAATGGTTGTGGGAGGTAGTGAACGACGAAAAAGAGCAGGGGCAGGATAATGGACGTCAAATAACTATTTTTTGCCCAATAAAACGCCCCTAGATAATGCACCATATCACAGACTTCGTCATTCTACGAAAAAAAAGACAAAAAGTCATTCCTGTTCGCTCGCTATGGGCTTTGTCTTACACACAAAGACGTCATTTTATTCAGAACAAAACAATGTCTGAAAAGACCAACAAATGACATCGGATACCATTTTTTTTTCATGTACTAAACATATTTATGGATATTTTTCACTTTTCAAAACGAACTTTTTTCCAACTAATGCCTTATCGATCGGGCTTTTTAATTTTACTTGCCGTTGATCGAACAAGAGTTAATTTGGTTGTATTTAAAAAAATGTTTTTTTCATGCACGAGATTGAAAAGTAAAACAAGCTTAGATTTGGAGAAAGAGAAATCGGTTTCCCTTCAATTGCCACCTTGAAAGACTTCTGCTTAAGCATTTATGGGTCTTCGGTTGAACCAACACCACTATTTTCATTCCTGTTAGGGTGAGTCCAATATAATCCCCGGTCGTTGGCCTACGTTCCTTACGTTCTTGACGCTACTGACGTACTTTGCAACATTTTATATTTTCTCCACAACTTTTACAGGTTTATGTTATTTTCAAATATTGTATTTATTTTTTCACTCGTATTATTCCAAATATTGATAAAATGACATTTTTTTTTTTTTTTTCATTCTTTCATCCAAAGCAATCAAAGAACGTACGCTCGCTGACGATTTATTCACGAATTCACATTAAACGAATTTTCTATTCATTTTTCAACATCACGAATGCTATGATGATGAAAAAAATCATTTAAAAAACGTTTACGTTTCATGACGCATCATAATTTCCGTGACTAGTGACATTTCAAATACTTTTCAGCTACCACTTAACACTTGTCGCTTGCTAATCGCAGGGCAATAAATTCTTTTATTATAAGTCACGTAATTCTATATTCAACCGACATTATTCTTTCAAACGCTCTCTCCAGATACAAAACAAACGGATTTGTAAAAATAAAAAAGCTTTTTTTTTTGTCGCCTCAACGAGATTAAAATATGAGAATTTTACAGAAATTTTTTCATTTAAACTTTGCTAAATAATACACAAGAAAAAAGATAATTTAATGTTACAGACTAGAGTAACAACAACATGGAATTTATATTGAAAATGAACTAATTATTACTCCAACGAGGTTTGAGGTTGAATAATAGCAGAAAATTAAAAAACTTTGTTCAGGCTGAATTGAACACTGTGAAAAATGAAGGTACGAAGGTTGGTCGTAAAACGTTTTGAAGAGCGTCTGTCAACCGATCACAAAGTTCGAATCCTTTGTTGGGGGGACTAAGGTTACTTTTTGTGTTGGTTCATTGTCCACTTGCACGACAACACTAGCCTCGTAACAATTCTACGAGCACTCTCCGGTACATAAAACCCACCTCTGGTTACGTTACGCGATCTCAAACTCAGAATATCAACCCGCATAACCCAACCAATTTTTCACACTAGTTTATACACAGTGAATCATAATATTTCATTTGAAAGCAACCATGGCCCATTTTCCTATCAACTTTGGGCCTCATTTGGTTGTTCAATTTTATTTGTATAGCCCATTTCAGTCATCAACTTCAAATGCAATAAGTATAAAACTTTTGACCATCACCACCACTTTGGACACGTGAATAAAAATGATTTTGAATAGATTCCTTCGTCAGAACGCAATCAACGTTTGTTTAAATTTGTTATTCTCCGTCAGGCACTTTTTTTCATATGATCCAACATTTCATTCTTTCTAGTTTTTGTCCATCTTTTGATATCGTTTTATAATAGTGTTGTAATCTTCAATACTGTTAATAAAACGTAAAAATAGTGTAAATCTTTAGATGGTTTTTCATTGGATTTCATTGTATAAAGAATACACTTTTATTGTCATTATGAAATTTTTCAATGAATTCAAGCTTTGAATAATTAATATTTCCGTTATCAGGTGTTCCCATTGAAACGTATCAGTGAAGTTTAATGGTGACACGTACGAAAGATATATCCGACCAATTAGTACGAGGAACTTGCCTGGAATTGATTCGCTTTTCATCCATAAAGTCTCTCTCTCTCTCTCTTTCTCTCTTTTACTAGTACATTCGTAATGCCACATGTGCACATGTATGCACATATTTGACTCTCCGCCCTCATAATCTCGACTGGTCGACGATCAGAGACGACGACAAGTGCGTACTCACGTATATCCGTCCGACCTCGTCCTGCGTGAATAGGAAATGAATTGTCGTCGTGCTCTGCAATCTTTCGTTTTTATTCCCTATACTTTTGTCGTTATCACATCCAACTCGCAATTATTGGATTAAATCCGTTTTATTATTCATTGAGAAGAAATATTCACTATTCGTAAATCAAAATTCTGTCTTGAATGTCTCATTGAAATTGGTATCGCTGACGCTCGAAATTAATGAAAAGTACAAACTGCATGGTACGTTGCAATGTGTTCCATTTATTCAGTCATTTTTAAAGGGTTTTTATTTGTTTGTAGCGCATTAATACAATGACGGAATAAAAAAATGTTTTTTTTTTCTTCGTTACATTATAAATATCAACTTAATAAATATAACTTTACGTTTTTATTACTATGAGCACACTTATGGACGGAAGAAAGTTATAATTTTTGTCCCGGTGTGTCTTCAATCGATTATCTCAATCCGGAAATGAGATTGCTCCTCCTCTGTCTCGCGTCACTATGATTTCGGACCCGTGTATATATATATATGTCCAACGATGCGTTCTTGTGTTCTTTAGCTTAAACGACCAATCTCTCCCTCGTGACCCAATTTGTAAAACTCTTGTGCTGGATATGCGTGTTGGACATTCTCGGTGTCACACAAAAGCCACGTGGTTGAGAATGCTTGCGCAAGGCTACGACTATATACATTCGATTTATTTATTTCGACAAAAATACATCAATCATCACAACCTTTTTTTTATTATTAAAAATTTGCTATTTTTTTCAAAGATTTCTATAATCTTAGAGTCAATGAAAATATAAATTTATAAATGATACTAAAATTTTAATCGTTGCAACACAAGGACAAATATTCTTTGTGTAATTTTTGTTCAATATTCGAAGAGCAAGTATTTTTTTTTACATTTTAAGCTCTGCTGATAAAAAAAAAAAAGAATTTCGTTGCATTCCAACATCGTAAACTCCAAGTTCATAAATTATAACGAAACGAGCTCGTAATTTGTTGAGTTATCACATCGTAAATCGTGATCGGATGCTTCGAACTTGTCAAAAAGAAAAAAATCGGTTTCCTCTTCCTGTCAAGTCCAATGTGAATGTATTTTGTGGATTATTTTCAAGGGGAACTCGAACAAAAGTTTTATAAATAACAATCTGAAGATACTTCGATTCAAATGGTAGTGTTTACTTAAATAATTATATTCACGTTTGGTCGAAAACCTCGGTTTGATGAAACGCCTTATCAGAGTCGTGTCCTTGTTCGTATGACGTTGAAAAATTTATAAAAATAAATGACGTTTCATCAAAAAGTGAAATTTTCAAGACAATCTCAAATTTCGGTCGTGCGAATTCACTCACTCAGGGTTTTTAGTTTATCGTAAAAAAATGTTTGCTCAGGATCTTCAACCAAATTATCTTCTCTATTATTTGACAGCCGTTATTGAATCGCACTTTTCATTATGAAAATTAAAAATCTTATTAAATTTCGATGTGTAGAAAATGACAAAACGTTATATCGTGTTTCTACTGTTTCGTTTTTTAATTTATAACTCAACTTTTCATCAAGTGTCACATGAAAAGTTTAATCAAGCTGACGAAACGTTAACATCCATAATTACAAAGCTACGATATAAGAGAAGGTCGAATTCCTGAGAATTGTGAAAATAAAAATTCCGAAGTATTCAGTTCATTCGTCTCTTCTAACGTTTTTACCATTAATGGTTAAACGAAAAAGAAAGAGAGCGAGAGGGAGAGAGAAAGAGAACTTTCGAAAAGGCCCAAATGATTAACGACAAAAGACATTTTCTGGCGAGGCTTATTAGCGTTTCAGTCTGAGAAATTTCTCACTCGAGCGAATGCACTTTTGTTCCTTTTTTTCCCCCTCTGTCTTTTTCTCTTATTTCCTGCATAAAAGATAAAGCGAGAAAGATCGCGACAAGCATTAACGTCAACTTTCCATGCAGAGAAGTAAAACGAAAAGAGACAGAGGCCTAGGTAAAAAAAAAGAGTGCGAGGGAGAGTGGAAACAAACAGAACCTGAAGGAAAAAATAAAACGATCGCTGAGGGAGAGAAGAAAACCGCACAGGTTGGCGCCGGGGGTAGAAACGACGACAGTCTGGCGCTGAGGGGTGCAGGGCTGCGTTGGCTACTGGCTCGCTGCTGCTGCTGTTGGTGCACAACCGACCAACATAGCAGCAGCAGCAGCAGCAGCAGCAGCAGCAGGAACGTCAGCGCTTCGGGAACGCTGTGAGTGGTGGCCTGGTTGGGTATTGATCCGTAAGAGACTACATGGCTCTTCGGAGAGAGCGAGAGAGAGCCCTTTGGATGGAGAATGCTGGCTGTGGATACCGGGGCTTGCTCGGGTCAGGGGTGGTGAAGAAGGGTTTTCAAAGCTCGCATGCGCAAAAGCTTTCGACCATCGACCGCTTGCGAGCTTTCCCTCTACCATTTTCTCTTTTCTCTGCTGTCTCTCGACTACCCTAATTTCTTCTCTTTCTCTTTTTCTTTCTCTCGAGGTTCCTCATATATCAACCAACCCTCGTATTACTCGTCCTCTGCCATCAGCGAATCGTACCCTGTGCCACCCCTCTCGTAAAAACCTCGTTCTCTTTTTTCTTCATATTTCGTTCTCCTCTCCTTCGGTACTTCGCATACATTCTGAAGCTTTAATCGAATCGTATCGAATCAGAGAAAAAAAAGTACTCGCTTCTAGAGCTTGCATAAGATCGATCTACCTCCAAATATTTACTTACATTCATAGCTGGGCCAACATTCGTAGGTAGGATTGCAGCAATTTGATGAAAATGCATTTAATTCTAATAGAATCTTTGGTCTTTTAGAAATTTTCGTATCACACAGTTTACTCATTTAATCAGACATTTCGAGTACGTCTAATTAAGTTTTATTAATTTTGGTATATAACTCAACTTCGATGTAATACGTTCTTATTGAGTTTATTTTAACATTTTCAAATGTTTCGGTACTTCGGAGGGTCTAGAACTGAAAAATCCTTAAATACGTCGCACATAGAAAATATTAAATTGAATAGTAATTAAAATAATAAAAATGGCATTTTTAATGCGATAAATCCATTCATTTTTTATATCAAGACGATCCACAATGATTCCAAGTGATTTATCATTATTTTTGCGTAACAAACATCTAGTTTTATAATTTAATAAAAAATTTGATGTAGTATGAAAATCGGTTTTCCTAATAACATTAAATCGCGTCTAATGACAAAACATAGAGGTTTGTTTGTACAACAGGAAATAGAAGGACGCCAAAGTAGGTTTCGTGAATTTTGTTGAGGGTTGATACACAAGAGTTTCCCTGGGGACGACGACCCAACAATTGTTACATCCAACTTGATGAAACTTGACTCTTCCCTAATTCATGCCTCATGTGTATACTGCAAAATACTACAGCCTGCTATCACGAGAAAAATAAATAATAATTTTACCACCAAAGTTCACTATTGAGTTCTACAACCCTCGGTGCACTAGGCACGTAATTTGATCTATTTTTATAAGAAATCCACCACTGAGCGTGCACTAACATAATGCACCAATGGCGGTCGATTATTTACATGTTTTCAGCTTTGAATTAACACTGATTTCCTTTCTCCATACGAATTAGAAGGAAGCTCTAGCGAAAATGTTTATATAACGTAAAAAACAAAAGATCGTCGTCGATGTTTTTCGTGTTCTCAATGCAAGTGACTAAGTTGCAAAATAAAAAAAAAGATTTCGAACGACTTTCGACATTTTACTTGTCATTTTCATCAGCTTTTCAAAGAATACTTTTCAAAATGGTACTCCATGACTAATTATTAGTTTTTTAAATCAAACAAACCCAAACAAAAATTTCGAGGGGTAAAAAAATTGAGGACATTTTTGGATTCTCCTGAATCGATCTATATCACAATCCGCTTATTTTTTTAATTTATAACTATAACTAGTCATGATAATGCAAATTTTGTTAAAGACTCAGTTTTGCAACTGAAGTTTGTTATATTAATAATAATTTTAATTTTATTTTCATAAAAATTTGCCTTTTGCTCAATAACAATCTTAAAAATGGCAGGTTGATGATTTGCAGATTACAATCACTCGGTAATACTCTACTTTCTATACTTTCTGTACGTCTGCTCTCGACGAAAATATATTTGACCTTCATTGAAATTGAAAGAACGGTATACACGTTCGTCAAATGAAAATAAAAATTCGTTTAACTTGATGTAATAAAAATGATACGTATGAAAATTATGACCAAAAGCACGAATGACCGTCAAACATTAATTTATTCGCTGATACGACAGGATCATTATTTAAACGACTGTTCGTGGCGCCGAAGAGCGTTATAACCACAAATTCTACTTTGGCTCTCGTGTAATATTCGTTACGATGAAAATTGCTCCCCCCACGAGAAAAATATTGGCGCGTGAGCTTCTTCGTAGATTCGCGGTTACTAATGATCGCACCAACTTGCAGTGACGCAATGTGTCTCTATCTAGTCTTTCCTCCTACGTGATATGACATATGCAGAATAAATTGCACGTCGGATTTTTATGTAATCAAAACGAATTGTCAATAAACAAGTTTTCGAGAAATAGTTTTTCGAAAAGTATTAAATATGGAAGGACTGTACGAAAACGGAGCAACAAAAAACCCTATATTTACGTCAGAGAGTGCGCAATTTTCCTTCGATTCATTTTTACGTTCTTATTTTTTTTTTAATTCTGTTATTCACTCCAAAAAACAGCAATTCTTTTTTATGAATTTTTCTCACTCTTGCTATTTATCTTTGCCAATAGATCTTATAAATAATGAAAATAGAAATGGTCAAATGGTATTTTCACACGAAATACTTTTACGTTTTTCTCGTACGAATAAAAAGTTAACATTCGTGGTTGAGATGATCTGTGCAGAAGTATGAGTCAGCCTCGTATCTCAACTCACGTGACAAAAGTATGGGGTGTGAGGAGGGAATGGAGGAATAAAACTATGAGGCAAAGAGACGTGTTATATAGGTATTAATTTATTCTCGTAAGCTCATCGTGAATTATATTACAACTGTACAGTATCATTGAGGTTTGGTCTCACGTTACAATAAACGCACGCGCTGTTATTACCTACGAGACTTCTTTTTCTCTCTGTTTCTCGCGTCTTTGTTATATAGGTGTGTGCGTGTAGTTTATCGTATAGATTTGATGCTTACGATGTCCCACGCATATCGTAATCTCGTCGTTGTGACGTGATACTCGACAATCTTTGTTATCACATGTTATCATTCGTGGCTATTATTCGATTAATGGACATCAAACTTGTATGGAAACAAATACACAAGGACTGTTTACGTTACTTTTTTATGCCAGAAAAACACTCGATATTTTAACGAGTTCCACAAAAATTAGATGCTCGTAACGTTATTCTCATGTTCTGAAAGCACAAAAAGAACAACGAAATTTCTCAACGAGGTATAACGGGGAAATGAATTGTCAAATTTTCAAAAAGTGTCATTGAACCATTTCCACGAATAAACACATGTAATGAAAAGTAGTAAATAAAGCTGCGAAACGAGTCCACTCAACGAACTCTGTGCATTGACATGAAAAAATCGACAATGCGTTGTGTGTCATTGACGGTTTATCAACGAAAACTTCCTTGCAATGACAAAAGGATGGTTTCCAAGCTCAAACGGAAACTGCTCTTACAATATAGAAACTCGGTCGAAACTTTGACTGAGATTCTTTCATTAAAATGTAGGATTTAAAGCGAAGGTCGCACTTGAAAATGAAATGAATGGTGCATCCTGTGAGGAGTGGTCGCATGGCTTCGTCGATCAAGTCCATCAATCGTCACACCTCGTTTATTTTTTTTTCTCAATCGTGTACTCTATTTATCCGACAAATTGATTTTTTAATTCCAAACATTTTCAGAACACTATCACAACCTATAAAATTAATACTATTTATCACATTATTTATTCATTTATTTATTTATTATTTATTTATTTTTGAACTTGTCATCCAACATATTTTATTTTTGTTTCGCACGATATTTTTTTTTACAGCATGGCCGGTCAGATTCATATCGGGTCGCCACATTACCCAACGTTCGCGACGACAACAAAACCGCTGATGGAATGTACAAGGTATCCCCACCACGATTGTCCAATCGTGTCGAGAAATTTCTATTTGATCTACATATCGATTCTCTGACAAATCTCGTTTCTATTACGAGAACAGAGTGACACTTGTTTTCTATGCTTCATTCTTTATCTCTTCCTCTCTTATTCTCTATTAAACATTCGTCTATTTTCTATTCACTGCTCTGGGACTTAATTAATATTTCAACGATGAATTGTTCTTAACATATTTATCGTACACGCAACATTTTCTCGTAGTCTCTTGTACTGTCGTTCAAGCCAAGGGGTTGGATCACAACATCTACCACCAAATCTTAATCCATATTGCATTATTTTTCATTCTTGAAAAGTAATTCGTTTCTTCAAGTTCACAAGACTTCGTAAAATTCATCCCTTCAAATAAAAAATGTCAGTATTTCTTGTTCTTTATATCAAACTCAATAAAAATAAAACACAATTTTAATTGAAAAATAACAAAAAATATATTGAAATTCATTTTTAGTTCAAAAGTACAATTTTCTTTTTGCTAAAAATAAAAAGCAAGAATACATAAAAAATCATGTTGACCGAGTTATAAGTTTTTGTATTTCAATGAGTTCTGACGAGTATTTACATCTCGAATTAATTTTCTCGAAGAATGCCCTCCTACAAGTTCGAATTATTTAGTTTAAAACTGATGGGGAAACATAAAACGATAAATAATCTCGAACTCGTATATTTTCGGTATTCATCGCCAACTGATTTACTTTATCGTAACCAACTTTTTTACTGGTACAAGGGTTTCGTAATAAATCAACATATGTATATAGACATATAACGTACTATTTCTCGAACAACGTCAGCAGACTCAACATTATAACTGGCCTTTCGAAGAACTCACCCCCTGACCTATCACGCTCGATAAACCAACATCGAGCCTTGCAGAGTCTCCTTTCTTTCCTATCCTCCCGATTTTTATACGTCAAATTTGTTCTCGTTCGATTATTCTCGATGTATCGAAAAACTTAATCGACGATTACAAATTATGGGAGAATTTCTTTATTTTGAAAAAAAAAAACTCTCTACGGCGTAAGAAACAGCAATATGAGCGCTTACCGATGTTTCTTCTCTGTCAACATGTTTTCTGGTGCTTTGGTCTCTTCTTAACTCTTGCGATATACTTATTGGTGGAATTTGGTACACACGTTGAGGAATCACTAATTAGCGCACATTTTCATACTTTTAACACTCGTTTCAACGACGAACATGCACAGAAGTGTTTTATGAATGTTCGTTCAATACGATTATCGAAGAATTTGCAGGCAGAGCAACGTTCAATTAAATGTGGCGAATTAATCGAGCACGTACGAACTGCAATTTTTTTTTCTACTTCGAGCATTTAAACCTCCAGCTGATGATATTAAATAACAATTTACTTGAATTTATTTTCCCTCGTTCAATCTCTTCTAAACGATAACAAATATCTAAAGACATAATAAAAAATAAAACAATTATTTATTTATATTTAACAAGCACGTTTAAAAAAATGAAATTATTATTTTTATCTATTAACGCTTGTTGTTAATTTGTTCTTTCCACACCAACTAGGTTGCAGCTTTCTTAGGATAATTTATTGGTTTCTTTTGTTATTTATTTATTATTATTATTAGTTTTCATTTCTGCGCGAATGCTTTTCACCCGTAATACAAAAAATTTGAGTACGGGCCGTGCGAAAGACAAAATTTGTGTATAGTCTATCGGTGAAAGGCTCAAACTGACTGAGCTCTACGAGATCGAGACGAGAAGAACGTCCTAACTCGTTTTAATTGGTAGAGGGGTTAATAAGATCCGACTTATTAATTCGTATCATCTGTCGAAATAGCACAACAACGTTTGTGTTTATTCATGCCTCGACCAAACGTTCACTCTCTTTTTCTTTCTTTTTTTTTCTCGTTCTCGATCTCGTACAGCAAACCCGAAAAAAAAAATGATTCAATTCTCTTGTCCTCGAGAAACTTAACTCGTCAAATGACAATAAAAACATAACCTCAAGTTTGAGAGTAATTTTTCAAATGGAATTGTTTTTTTCATGACAGTCGCGGCGGAAGGCCCCAACGAAGCGAAAGGGGGACAATTTAGATGACTTGAAACAGGAGTTGGATATCGACTTTCACAAAATAACTCCTGAGGAGCTTTACCAGAGATTTCAGACGCACCCAGAAAACGTAAGTTACAAAATCCAACTATTTTAAATTTGAAATAAATTAAATTCGAATTTTTAAATGAATTGAAAATTGGATTTAATTTGAAATAAATAATTCTATTTAACTTGAGTATTTATCGTTAAATATTTATCGATGTAATTATATTAATAATGGTATGTTTTTTTTGTTGTTGTTGTTTTAAACAGGGCCTTAGCCATGCGAAAGCAAAGGAGAATCTGGAGAGGGACGGTCCTAATGCTCTCACGCCACCAAAGCAAACGCCCGAATGGGTGAAATTTTGCAAAAATTTATTCGGAGGTTTCGCCCTGTTGTTGTGGATCGGTGCGATATTGTGTTTTATCGCATACTCGATTCAAGCCTCGACGAGTGAAGATCCGAACGACGATAATCTCTATCTCGGTATAGTACTTTCGGCGGTGGTAATAGTAACGGGTATATTCTCGTACTATCAGGAAAGTAAATCGAGCAAAATAATGGAATCGTTCAAGAACATGGTACCTCAATTCGCGACTGTATTGCGAGAGGGTGAAAAAATAACTCTACGAGCGGAAGATCTTGTGTTGGGAGACGTGGTAGAGGTCAAGTTTGGCGATCGTATTCCAGCGGATATAAGGATCATCGAGTCACGAGGTTTCAAGGTGGACAACAGTTCGTTGACCGGTGAATCGGAGCCGCAATCGAGATCGCCCGAATTTACGAACGAGAATCCATTGGAAACGAAGAATCTTGCATTTTTCTCGACGAACGCGGTCGAAGGTACGGCAAAGGGAGTTGTCGTTTGCTGTGGTGATTCTACCGTGATGGGTAGAATTGCTGGTTTGGCGTCTGGATTGAACACCGGTGAAACACCAATCGCCAAAGAAATTCATCATTTTATTCATCTTATTACCGGAGTCGCTGTATTTCTCGGTGTAACGTTCTTCGTAATCGCTTTCATCCTCGGTTATCACTGGCTCGATGCTGTCATTTTCCTCATTGGTATCATTGTAGCAAACGTACCGGAAGGTTTGCTCGCTACCGTAACCGTATGTTTGACCCTTACGGCCAAGAGAATGGCATCGAAGAATTGTCTCGTTAAGAATCTTGAGGCCGTCGAAACTCTCGGCTCAACGTCGACCATTTGTTCCGATAAAACAGGTACCTTAACGCAAAACAGAATGACCGTTGCCCACATGTGGTTCGACAATCAGATCATTGAGGCTGACACGACTGAGGATCAATCGGGTGTACAATACGATCGTACCAGTCCTGGTTTTAAAGCACTTGCCAAAATAGCCACCCTTTGCAATCGTGCTGAATTCAAACCCGGACAAGATAGCGTACCCATTCTTAAACGTGAAGTTAACGGTGACGCCTCCGAAGCTGCCCTTCTCAAATGTATGGAATTGGCGCTTGGCGACGTTATGGGAATCCGTAAGAAGAACAAAAAAGTTTGCGAAGTACCTTTCAACTCTACCAACAAATATCAAGTCTCCATTCACGAACCCGATGATCCCAATGATCCTCGTCATTTGCTCGTTATGAAGGGCGCACCCGAGAGAATTCTTGACAGATGTTCCACCATATTTATCGGTGGCAAAGAAAAGGTTCTTGACGAAGAGATGAAGGAAGCATTCAACAATGCTTATCTCGAGCTTGGTGGACTTGGAGAGCGTGTATGTTTATCAAAAATTATTATTTATATCGTTATTCTCATCGGTAACTTCATCATTTTTTTTTTTTTTTCATATTATTATCTCATTTTTATTCCAACAGGTCTTGGGTTTCTGTGATTTTATTCTACCGAGTGATAAATTCCCTCTTGGCTTCAAATTCAACAGCGACGACCCCAATTTCCCATGCGAAAATCTTCGATTCGTTGGACTTATGTCCATGATTGATCCGCCAAGAGCCGCAGTACCTGATGCTGTTGCCAAGTGTCGTTCAGCTGGTATCAAGGTCATTATGGTCACCGGCGATCATCCAATCACTGCCAAAGCCATTGCCAAATCCGTCGGTATTATTTCTGAAGGTAATTTCATCGTTCCTCCAGTTTTTTTCACGTACAAGTACGTACACATACTTTTTATTTTTCATTATTCATCATTAATTTGGGTTTTCTCTTTACCTCTAATAAATAAATAGGTAACGAGACCGTTGAGGATATTGCCCAGCGTTTGAACATTCCCGTATCGGAAGTTAATCCTCGTGAGGCTAAAGCAGCCGTTGTTCATGGTGGTGAACTCAGGGATCTCGACTCTGACCAACTCGACGAGATTCTAAGGTATCACACTGAAATTGTGTTCGCACGTACATCGCCACAGCAGAAACTCATCATCGTCGAAGGTTGTCAACGAATGGGTGCCATTGTCGCTGTAACTGGTGCGCTAATTTTTTTATTCTTTCTCTTTTTTTGTTATAAGTTTGAAAAATTTCACGAAAAAATATGATAACACATGAGGATTTTTTTATAATTCAATTTTATAATTTTTTACATTATTTTCCAACAGGTGACGGTGTTAATGACTCGCCAGCTTTGAAAAAAGCTGACATTGGTGTTGCTATGGGTATAGCTGGCTCCGACGTCTCGAAACAAGCCGCGGACATGATTCTCCTCGATGATAATTTCGCCTCGATCGTAACAGGCGTCGAAGAGGGTCGACTGATTTTCGACAATTTGAAAAAATCTATCGCCTACACTCTGACCTCCAACATTCCCGAAATCTCGCCATTCTTGGCTTTCATTCTGTGCGACATACCGCTGCCGTTGGGTACCGTCACAATCCTCTGTATCGATTTGGGAACTGACATGGTGAGTGTTTTCAAACCGAAAGAAAAACAAACAAAAACGATATTCGATGTTCACTGAATTCACGAAAATTCGAGACTTTCCGGAATTTGCGTGTCAAATTATTCAATCTTTTCATTCTTAACTCTGACAAATTTCGGAAAGTATCGTCAGCCCCCCATGATGAATTAATCATTTTCAGGAAATGCGGCGATACTTTTTTTCGCGTTTTATTTAATAAAATTTTTTCACAATTTTTTATTCAATATTTTCCCTCGTCGATCACTTTGAAAAATTTACTCGATCGGGATTTCCATCCGGCTATTTTCTTTTTTTATTCAAAATTTGTTTTACGATAATTTTTTAGATTATTTTCCATACAATGTGGTTCGGTTTGTAAAATTCAAAATCTCGATGATTAATAGATTCCTGCTATTTCACTGGCGTACGAGGAAGCAGAATCCGATATTATGAAGAGACGTCCTCGCGATCCTTGGCACGACAATCTCGTCAATGAAAGGTTTTCCAGAATTCTTGTTAGCTTTCCCCAACAACAAAAATATATTAAAAAACAAAAATGTAGAGTCCGATTCAACCGCGGACGCGCTTTTTGTACATTTTTTTTTTTACATCGCCGCCAGATCAGTTTATTGCTTTTTTTCTTTTATTCTTCAATGTACCATATCTTCTTCGTAAATAGAAAAAGAAACACGGAGCTCCCAAGTATTGCAGCTATCGTCGTTAGATCCCCGTATCGCAGGAAAACCAATTAGAAGAAAACTTGTGAAAGAATTTAATGATTGATCTTTTTTTTAGTTTAATTTATACTAATTTTCATTTTTATTCAGGTTTAGTTTTGCAGTGCAGAGAACGAGGACAAAATCCAATGGGCTACTGTCCCTTGAACTGTAATTTTATTTTTTTACTTCCTTCAGGGACAAAAAAAATGTCTATATGTTGGCGCACGTCTTGACTCAAGGACGATGCTGTTGCTGCGACTGCTACTGCTGCTGATAATCCAGTGGAGGATTTTTATTCCATTTTTCAGATGTATTAACCCCGAGAACAATTATTTTTCCCCTTATTCTGACTTTTTCGCGCGCCTTAATCAACGAATTCGCGGATTAGTAAAAAAAAAAAACGAAACGATTTTTCGAGTTTGATAACGAGGCAATGGTTACGAAAAATTCCACATCGCCTCTCCCTGATACAAACACCTACGTCGTGCATTTTTCCAATCACCCTCCATCATCCAACAATTTACTCACCATTAAACCATCAATATCGAAACATACTGACCTACGTTTTTATGTCGTTGTCCCGTGTGTAGGAACGAGAGCTCGTAACATTCATTTAAAAAAAGCTATTAATTCTGTATGTTACGATTTTTTGTCACACTTTGCAAAATAATCAAATTTTGCATCGATTTTTTCATATCTTGCAAGCACCGAAAAAATTTTACGTTAAAAATGAATTCGTAAGAAAAATCGCAATAAAGAAAAACCATTCGTTGTACAATATTTGGAGAAAAGGTAAATAATTTCGAAATATTAATGAACATCGATTCGGTCCAGTTGTTTTCCCGAGAAGAAAAGAAAAAAAATATTCTACGAGCTCTTCTCAAATTTACACAAAGCCCTTGAAAACATCATCGAAATATTTTTTTTCTTCGGTTAATTTTTCATTCAATTCTTTCACCCACGTTTATTTATTTTTATTTATTTTTATTTATTTATTGTTTATGATTTATATTTTTTAATTATTATCTCGATTTCTCATTGATCATATTCATAATGTGACGTCAGGTACCCGCCATCTCGCTAGCCTACGAGGAGGCAGAGAGTGATATTATGAAGCGCCAACCACGAAACCCCTTCACTGACAAGCTAGTTAACGAAAGGTAAACACTTCACAACATAACAAAAACCCCTCGAAAATAAAAGGGGCAGAAAAGATAAATAATAAAAGAAAAATAATTGATTGTCTAATCAAGGCTCACATCTGGTCGAAGAGTTCTTCTCTCTTTTTCTCTATTCTCTTTGGATCTTCCTTCAAACTTGCATTTTTCGCGCGATTAAGATTTTTTCTCTATCTTACATCTCCACCTTTATAACACCACTTTCTGTGCTTCTTCATTTTTACCAACTCCAATGAATATCCCCAAAGAAAACATTGTTTCTCGTGACAAATTTCATGACCAAATTTTCCAATGGAAAATCAAAAACAAACAGTTTTTATGTCATTGACAGCTGTATAAATAGAGATTAAAATTTTTCAATTTTTCTCTGTTTGTCAATAATCTCTTCATCTCTTGGTTAACAAAATCTTGTCCCTTCGTCCAGTTGGTCTTGCCAAAGTACACTCAAAATATTAATTGCATTGAAGATAGCATTGAATTGATTTTCGAGTAATTAAAAAATTCGACAACGAACAAATCTCACTCAGCTACAAAGAGCAACATGGGACAAAAAAAATCATAATTTCGTAATTATACGAAAGGAAATACACACTCATAACACACATACACGAACCTCCGAGAGAGCATTCTTATCTCGTTTGTTGCTAACGGTTTATGGGCTTTTTCTCTGTTGAGCCTTTTTATGCTTACTCAATCACGTGACCCCATTGCAAAAAAAAAAACTAAAACAGTCGATCTTCATATTTTACAATACAAAATTAATATGAATAGACGTTTATTATATTTTTATTCAAATTTGTAGTTACAAGTAACGATAATTTGCAATGGGACAACGATTTTGAGTATGGTTGCAAAAATAACGCACACGGATAATATACTTGGAAGCAAATATTTTTCTATCTGCCAATTTATATACTCAATCAGATCTGGTGATCAATTTTTTTAACAAGTTATCTATCACTATCTATCTATTTTTATTCTCACTCGAAATACTCAATTTTCAATTCTGAGTGCTGTATTGAATATATTATATTTCATGTGTATATATACATAATATATATATATCTACATATATATATATATATATATTAAAATCTCTCTCTCTCTCTCTTTCTCTCTATTTCCCGGTCTTTATCGATGACGATGGCATGTTTTCGATCGCTTTGTAAAAATAACATAACGTGATCGCCCTATTTTTTGGAGTATTAAAATAAATGTTTACAATAATTTTCGAGTGATCGAAAAGTTGCAATCGTCAACGATTGTCGAATTTACGAGGGTCGTTCAATTCATGTCGCATTTCAAACGTTTCATTAACGTCAAGGTAAGCCAACAACAAAAATCATTATTAAAAACAAGGTCTCTTTCATTTACTTATTACGTAAGTTCTTTAAGCTCTCGGTTTTCACCAGTTTATACCAAATCGAAGAAAGAAAGATAAAAACGACCCATAACCTATCATCGTGTGGTAATTATGTATATATACATATATATATCATATATATCTTCATTATTTATTTGTTTTTCAAACGTCTCTGGAAATATTGCAATTCATTTTTCGCCTATCCTCTTTCATAGAGAGTTATGAAGAAAGAAAAAATACAAGTCGTCGAGCATGTTCATTTATCAAACTCCATGTAGCGCATTTTTCGTCAGTATTATTCATATTTTTATCATCATCATCATCATCGTCATCATTGTCATCACCCTTATGATTGTCAATATTATCGCAATCGTACCACATTCATAACCCTTATATTGTATTTTTTCATTTTTTATCTCTCTCTCTCTCTCTCTCTCTCTTGCTCTCACTCTCTTTCTCTATCTCTCCTGCTCTTATTCTCGAACTATCGTTATTCGTAATAGTTATTCGTCTTACATTCATATTCTTGTCCCTCAATCCTGCCTGTTTATCACGCCACCAAGCAAATTTTTTCACGTTGCTATGCCTCGCTCTCTGAGATGCTGTGAAAATCTATTGAAAAAAAAAACAAAAATGCGACAAAAAAACCGAAACGTTAAACAAGAGATACCGTATCTTTCGTTCTTGTTTATGTCAATGTCTTATTTCACAACAATGACCATGAAATTCTGAAACTTTGGGTATTTTTGTTCAGCGAGCTCTTTATTTCAAGGATTTTTTTGTTAACAAAATATTCAAATTTGGAGAAAATCATTTACCTTGTCTCTTGATAAATTCTATCGTTAATTCGTTTTCTAAATTCGTTGATTTCAATATTTTTTGCAATATACGGAATGCAAAAGTTTATAGTATTCAAATTGTTGTGTACGACTAAACAGAATCGAAGAAAATTTGAGAAAACTTTGTCAATATACTGATTCGATAATGAAACAATATACGCTGACAGAAATGTCAGTAACGAAGTTGAACGTTTTTCAGAGCTTTCGGATATTCATGGAATTTAGGTGAAATATGTTGTGCAATAAAAGTGACATAAAGTTTACTACTCGCGTCGTAGATGGGAATTGGGCAGAACGAATAAATAATAAACAATAATATTTTCTTAAAAAATACAAGTATATCGTGCGCTCCCGCGAAAAAGTTTGTCGACGACTTGTCAATGACATTGCGAAATTGTTGGTTTTAAAAAAAACCTGCTGTTAGTTACTTTTAGGATTGGTGAATGGCCGTATAAGCAAAAAAAAACTTAAATGTTTTTATCGTTTTGTTTTTTTTACAAAATAAATAAACAAACTTTTGGTATAGTAGTAACGGTAGAAAGGTAGAAAGCAGTGTGTAACTGATCAACAATTTTGCAAAAGACGAGTTTAGGAAAAAAAAAAGTTGGATACTGCCATAATCGTTGTTAGATCATTGGTGTTAGGTAAACAAAGATAGTTGAGTTCAAAATACTTTAATAACTGTGTAATAAGTTAATTTATTTTAAATATACGTGTTTATATATTTATATATACACATATTTATAAATATATGCCTAGTTGATTAACATCATCTCTTTAGATCTCTCGAAACAAAAATAATTTTGAATGATTTATTTGACTCGTTATTACGGGTACACCAACCACCAACTACAGCTACTAATTCAACACAGCCATAAAATTAATAACTTTTTTATATTTATGTGACGATTGAGAAACGACATTGCAGTTACGATTATTTGTAAATTATCATAGCTGCTGTCTATCTAGCCGATTCTATAACTACTTCAAATTCACAAATGGAAATCTCTCAAACGAAAAGTCATTTAAATCAAACGTGGCGAACGAATTTTATTTACCATTATTACGAGGTGCGAATAAAATTCATGTAAAAACCTATTTATTTATCAAAACATTCATACAAACTTGCTTTCTTTTGTGACACTTATAAATTTCGTTATTTTTTCACATTTCATGTCGCTAAACATTTATATTAATTGCTAAATATTTTTCTAATGATTTCTAATTATGCACAAAACAATCAATTATTGGAAAACATTTCGTTATATTTCTAACCTGACCTTCAAATCGGTATAACGTATTGACAATCGAGGCTCGATGTGTATCATTTTTTTTAATCGATAGTGATTAATCGTCATGTAATTATAAATGATTTTTTCGTTCGAACGGTAACCATTGTTATAATTCACTCTTATTACATACTTATCAACAGATCTTGACCTCTTTTCTTTCCTTTTTATAAACTTTTTAGGCAACAACAATATTCTTTATCTAGCAAATCTTAACTATTTTATTCACCATCTAAGAAAAAAAAACAACAACAACAACAAAAGGGTTTATGAAAATCACAAAACTTTCTCACCATTTTTCGATCTGCAAAGTATATAAATATTTATATACGTACATACGCATATATATGTACATATTCTCTGTAATGCGCTGCCTTCGCTGCTGCCTTCTACCACTTTACTGCGATCGCAATTTTCTTTCAAAGGCACTTGATGATTGGGCACGTGTTTATGAGGCGGACGAAAAAAAACTACTTCCAATATATAGGAGATAAAAAAATATTCGATGGACTCGATAATTATTCGTATTACGAATAATCGTACCAGGAATGGCGAACCGGATACAAAAAGTCCCCGTTATACGACGATTTTGTGATTTTTTACTATTTCTTTTTTTTTTCATAACGAAACATTTTTCTAAACTCGCTGTCTTTATGTACGAAATAACAAAAACAAAAAACAAAAACATTCGAACGTGATCCACCACGATTAATAATCACTAAATCGTTCACATTGTTTTCTTTTTTTTTTTCAATTCTTATCAGAAAAAAGATATTACACAATCCGAAAAATAATAATCTTGGTGAAATAGTTCGAATGTTTCACCGCCTTGCCTCTGATTAATATTTATTATCTACATTTATACGAAAATGCACTTATAATCTTTCTTTATTGCCAACTTGGGCCAATGCTGGATTATAATTAAATCACCAGCCGAAACAGTCATTTGTCACATGCAGACAATTTCGATTTTTTTTCTAAACCTTTGTTCACGTGAAATATTAAAAATTAAAAAAAGAGTTGAGCCGTTTTTACATCCGGCATTGGTGCAAACTCAGACCTTGCAGCCGGGCAATGCGATTTATTAAAAAAAAAAAAAAAACACCGATCGCACGTAAAACCGCTGAATTTTTAAACACTCCTGATATTTCAAAGTCGTTGACAGATAATATTTACTCAAAATTATTGAATGATTTTTATTAAATCTTCTGCGGTTTTGCGAGTTTTTTTTCTATTTCGAGACAACCAATTAATCTTGTCTCTCGTGAAAAAAAAAAAAAAAAAAAAAAAATTGAGAAACAAAAGAGAAAATGCCCTGATACAAAGCTGTGCTAATTCTTTATTCTATTATATAACTTTTTCCTCTATTTTTTAATCATCATTTTTCTCGATACTTTGCATTTCATTCACGCCCCCCTGGCCAGGATATGATAAATTGAATTCTTTTGTTTTTCAACTGCTGTATAATCTCTATCTATCTATTTGCTCGCACAATCGTATCATACTGTGCTCGTCACACTTTATAAACGATGAGTGGATGGCAGGTGCCGGCCATCTCGCTAGCCTACGAGGCACCGGAGTCGGACATTATGAAACGGCAGCCCCGCGATCCTTACAGAGACAATCTAGTCAACCGAAGGTGGGTCTCAAAAATCAGCCCACCGAGCACAAAAATTTATTGCACCCTATTATAACAATAACAAAAATATAGAAGAAGAGCGCAAAAAAAAAAAAAATCATCGATGCAAAATCATTTGATACTGAGTGGCCGAACGATCGATTAATGAATTTTTTACTTTTCCTACGATGGATACTTAAAATTTTATTCAATCGAGTTAATCAGATACTTTGCAGTTAGTTAGTCCAGTTAGTCCAGATTCAATTTTATCGTCGAATTTTATTTTTATGAAAAAAAAAAAAAAAAAACATTGACTCGATTCGTTTGGGCCGTTGACTGATCGATAGCAAACGATACACAACACGTTCATTGAGGGTCGAGTTATATTTTGTTTTTATTACTATTTCGAAAAAAAAAAAACATTTATCGTCCTGTATTACAATTTTATTTTATTTTCAACAAAAATGATGAATTTTGATGCCATTGATATTCATTTTTTTATTCGTCAAAAAGTACTCTACGGTTATGTCAAAATAGACACTGCACTACGAATCGACTCTCAGTGCTCGTCCGCAATATTTTACAAGCATACACTCACCAATCACCTTACAAATAATGACGAATGTTAAAAAAAAAAACAATATAAATAGGCTAGTTGCAGACAACAACAAAAAAGTCATAATATTTCACAAAAGGCTACTCTCATGCATAGGATTTAGTCACTGAATAGAGCACAGAGATGTTGCTGCTGCTGCTGTTGCTGCTGCAAGAGTAGGTCTGCGATGTTGAGAATGCCGAGAATGCCTTTAGTCTCTCACCTAATTAGATCTTTTTTAGACACCTAAGAAACGAAAAAAAAACCTACAAGCAATCGGTGCATCTACGCTTTAAAGGATAAGTGATTCTCACCTTACGTGTTTAGTCTGAATGAGTTGTGTTAGATGGAATTTACACGTTTATATATATATATCGAGATAGTTTTCTGTACGTAAATACACTCGCGTTAATTTTAACAATAAAAAAGAAAAAAATGAATGTTAACATATAAAGAAAAGCATGCTGTGAAAAAACGTAGAAATGAAAAACAATTCAAAATTAAAATTACTTGCCAAAGTGAGCAAAACAAATGAAACGCGAGGGTCTTTGCACTTGACAAATAAATTCACCAAATATTCTTCTCGATACTCACCAAATTTTCACCCTCAATTAACTCTCTAAATTTCTTCGCCGATATTTCTTTCCAGCTGTCTTCTTTAAACCAAGACAAATCTTAATTAAGAAAGAATTAACGAGAAAAAACATATTTGCTACTCCTTTTTTTCCTCGCTATAGATTTTTAGCAATTCCTGCATATACTATTTCTCTTATTTTCTATCCTGCTCAACCTTCCAAAGCGATTCCTCGTGTCTCAAAATAATTTCTCTTTGAATCAGAAAAATATATCATATTCCATGTGGACAGTTGCACGATGTGTCTTCTCGAGGGTGTATTTTTTTTTGAGATTGTTGCTTGTTGGCAACGTGTCTCATAGGATTTGGACTTCAATAAGTTCTCATAAATTGAAAAAGAAAAAAAAATCGATCGTTTTCCCGTTGATCAACAATTTGTAGAAATATTGCAACATTCGGATATTTTTCACTCAATTTATTAATTATTATGAATGAAAATGAACAATAAAAAAAAAAAAATTTTGTTACCCTTGAACTTCAATGGAGCTTAATCCTTGAGACTACGTTGCAATGTGTATCTTCACAGTGTGGCATGTTTTTGACGAGAAAAAAAAGAGTGCTCTAACGAACCTCGCTCACATCGGTAAGTAAACGTATTTTAATTGCTCTCACTCTAATTAATCTAATCGTATGTCCTTCGCTTTCGAACTAACAACCAAACACTAGGCGCTCAGTTGCTATTAAAAAAAAAAAAAAAAAAAAAAAAACTGTATATACAAAGAACTAAATCTATAACACCTTTGACCGAGGTGCAGCCGTCCTTAACAATATTAAAAATTCAACAGTCAACAACTATTTAATAGTTGATGAAATACTCGATCTCCCCGAACAAATATTTTCAAACAGGAAGTATCTGGAAAAAAGAAACTCTCTACTCATTCTTTGTCATTGTTAAAAGAAAAAAAAATTTTTAAATGGTCAACATTTTTTATATTTATAAATATATTTACGAGACGTTCGAGAATTTCTGGCTGATTGAATCACTTAGAAAACTAGCAAAATGTTTTAAACCCTAAAAATTATTTGACTAATGGTTGTATTTTCTTTTTGTTTTTGTCTTTTCTACTTTCGCGATCGACAGGCTTATCTCGATGGCGTACGGACAAATCGGTATGATCCAAGCAGCTGCTGGATTCTTCGTCTACTTCGTCATCATGGCTGAAAATGGTTTTCTACCACAGGATCTTTTCGGTATCCGAAAACACTGGGATTCGAAAGCCATCAATGATCTCACCGACAGCTACGGCCAGGAATGGGTATGAACATAAATTATTAACACTAAATAATCTCATCTTTGCATAGAAGTAATATTTCCATCATTAAAATGATTATAATTAACAAAGAAAACAAAACAAACTACGAGATCACGGAACATTTTCAAATTTCGTTAGAAATCAATATTAATTTTTATTCGGACAGATGTTTCAATATTTTTTTGCTATCGTACAAAAATGTTTTTATCAAAGACTAATTGGAAGATAAAGATATTGAACATTTGATTTGAACATTCGTCAAAGGAACTGTCAAATTAACAAAAATGAACAGTTTAAATTTATCTCTTAATTTTGACTATTTATATAGATTTTTTAACAAATATCCATATGTTTTTGCCAACAGACGTACAGGGATCGTAAATCATTGGAGTTTACCTGCCACACCGCTTTCTTCGTGTCAATCGTAATCGTACAGTGGGCCGATTTGATTGTCTGTAAAACACGTCGTAATTCCATTGTTCATCAAGGCATGCGAAATTGGGCACTTAATTTCGGTATCATATTCGAAACAGCATTGGCTGCTTTCCTCAGTTACACACCTGGTATGGACAAGGGTCTTCGCATGTATCCTCTCAAGTAAGTATTCAAGTTCCAATAATTGCATCGTGTTGAAATTTTCACGATTGTAACGCAACGACTTTTTTTTCCTTCTCAATTGAAGCGATATTCAATAAATTAGTCAAACGTAGTCAAACGTAGTAAACGTCGTCAGATTGGTGAAACTTTACTTTTCATGGCAAAAAAAATGCTACCTCTGTGTTCCGTATAATACAAATATTGAAGTTACAAAATAAAACGAAAAAAATCGTTGCATTTTTATCAATTTCACCCTAAGCAACATTAATTTTCGATTAACGATTTTTCTATGCGTAATAAAAATTGAAAAAAAGTGAAAATCTAACACAATGGAAAAAACTTTTGTAATATATAAAAAAAAATTGTATTTCCTTTAAATATAAAACTATTTCTAATGCTTATCGCGCGTTACAGATTCGTCTGGTGGTTGCCGGCCCTTCCATTCATGATTGCAATTTTCATTTATGACGAGACGAGACGGTTCTATCTGCGTCGAAACCCTGGTGGCTGGCTCGAGCAAGAAACTTACTACTAAATACTACGAGAAAAGAATGATAAAAATACAAAAAAAAACAATACAAAACAAAAGCAAACAACAACCACCAACAACAACAACAACTACATCAATCACAACAAAATAACAAGCGGAGAAAAATAGTGAAAACCTATGCGGGAACACACAGGAGCGTGAGAAAAAATAAATAGACAAAAAAACGGAAGTAGATGAAGTGAGGAAAGGAAAAGAGTCACCCACATAAACACATTCAACACGGGGCGTGCTACCTGGATCTAACCGTACTGTTGCGACGAAATGCTGCAGTAGAAAAGTTAATAAACGCCGTTAGAAAACACACAAAAACAGAATTTGTCAACCATGGCTTTAGGATATATATCGTATCGTAATCAACAACGACGAGGACGACTAAGCACGACGAGAGACGTTTAGCGGATAGTCGAGGAAGCTGGAGGAAAACAAATAATAACTGCACGAATCAACGGAATGACGGGGATTTTTCGTCAATCATCACCATCAGGAGTTCATCATTGCGAGATAACAACGCGTCACAATCCGAAGCCTTCGATCCGCGTACGAGAGCGTGGAATAAAATTAACAAAAAAAAAAAAAGTAAACGAATAAATAAATAACAGAACTCTACGACGAGAACGTCGTCGAGTCTCGAAAGTGAAGAATCCAAAATCAACGGGACATCGTTTTTTTTTCCGGTAATGCCCGAACTCTGCACTCTCATTAAAAACATTCCTCGTCCGCCACACGCTCCGAAAAATAATAACTAAAAAAAAAAATAACCACAAAGTTCTCTCAGATTTCGGCCGAAACGAGGATATTTAGCGTCGTCCTCGTTTATGAGTCATTTCAGGTGAGCCCAACACCAAGAAAAAAATACAAAACAAGAAAAAGAAACTAAGTATTATAACACGGATAGTGGGTAAAGATTCACTGCCCTTTAATCGACGGTCGAACGTTTATCGTGTTTGTCGTGAAATAAAGGAGCCCCGAGGCCAGACACCGTAAGCAACAGCAACAACAAAACCAGATGGAAAAATAATGCGTTTAATGATACTGTTCGATCGAGGAGATAATTGCTAGTGCGACAATGGAAAGTGTAAGATCTGAGTCAGCGTAATCGTCGAAAAGTCGCGCCAAAGACAGGGCCTAAAGGTATTGGACGGTTTACGGAGAAACAAATTATTTAACCACACATTCACACACACGCGCACACCAGAGGGAAAAAACAATTCCAACAAAGAGAGCAACGCGCGAATAACGAAATTTGTAAAATCTCATTCAACAACGAGCATCGATACAATGCGAATGAAGTACATTACTTCAATGTCCCATAACGTTTCTTGGCTTCATCGTCCGAAATAGCGAAAAAAAAACAACAAAAATTAGGAACTAAATGGTATGGAATGAGTGAGGAGAAAAAACAAGGTTTTTCATCATGAATAAAGTCGGAGAGTGACAAATAAAACGTGGATATTGAAGTAACAGATAGAGAAATATTAAACGAAAAAGATTCATGACATTTACCTGTGGCTGACGAGATGGAAGGGGGGGGGGTGGTCAGGGGAAGAACGAAACGCGACAACTGCGAAACGAAGAGCTAATGGCGAATAATATGCACGTCTTGTGATACCGCGGAAAAAATTCATAGACATCTGTTAATTAGCGAATATCGTAAAAACATAAAATAAAAATGAATATCAGAATAAGATGTAAACTTGAGCTAATTACTGAACGAAACAAATAAAGATGGAAGTAAATGGCTAATAAATTGCGACCCAAAATCGCAGCAACATTCAAAATCTATATTATTCGGAAGTTACTGAATGAGTTTGAAGAAAAAGCTAACAACACATAGAAAAGCTCATGAGAACGAGGAAAAGACACCAGTACGCTAGACATTGGCACGCCCTAGTTCGAAAAGAAAAGAGAATTTATGAATAAATAAACAATGAAATTTGATGGGGGGATTAAAATGCGCGTATTCATTGTTATCGACGAGTAATGTCGTTGGGTTCAAGTCTTATTCGAAGTAGCTACGATCAGATCGCATCACGTATGATGAGATTGTCGTTATAGCTGGAAAGAGCGTTTAAAAGTCCGTCATCGTGACAAAAAAAAACACTTGTACGGAACACAATTTTGCAAAATACAAACGAAAAAATATTAAGAAAAAATAATAATTAACGTGTGCGGTTGACGAAGAAAAACAAAATTATGAGAGGATATACTGTTGAGATACGTGTGTGTGTGTTACGTGGGTTTACGAGATTGTAACGGGCGATGAATAGTATAAATATTAGCGATTAAATCATTAAACAAATAACGAGTTTTTAAATTAAGAAAAGAAAAAAAAAACAAAAGAAAATAAAAATAAACACGTTATTTAATTATGCGAAGGGTTTACATAATCGCGAGAATGGCAAGTTTCGATGATAGACGAAGCGAAAGGGAGAAGGATGAAGGTTACGATGGACCGCGAGCCAGAATAAATAATGAGGATGTTATCGATCAAATGTTTAATAACGAAAAATAATGGACCGGGACAAGGGGGGGAAGGAGGAGGACGGAGAATGTTTTCAGAAAGGCAAGACAAGAACTACGAAACGATGATGAATATGAGGGTGACTATAATGATGATGATAATGATGATGATGATGATGACGATGGTGACGATAATTTCGACGAGACGAAAGAACAAGTGTGAGAGGCGCTTGGTACAGAGAATAGTAAAAATGAAGTTAAACAAAAAAAGAAATGATCGTAGCCGTAGGTGATGAAAAAACGAGCTAGATGGGGAATGATGATAAATAAAAAATCACAAAAAAAAAAGAAAACAACAAAAAAACGAGGAAAAAAACGCAAAAAATCCAGTAAAGTAGGTTGAAACTAAAAATAAAGGTAAACAAAAACAATACATTCATTCTCTTAGTTTTTTTCATAGATTTAACGCCACAGCGGGAAAGCTCGCTTTGAATCATTGCCCCGGAACGCCGAACGCCCTGTTCTCAGCCCGACGGTTAGTCCTAGAAAAAAATGTTTACCAAAAAAAAAAATGAGAGAATATCAACAACAACAAATAAAAACAATCGTCTAGCGCGCTCCTTACAAAAGTGACTTAAAGGCCTGCCAGACACGTGACTCTCGCCGGGTAGATGGACGCGGTATTGATCCTAGATCGTACGAATTCGAATACGCGCGATTATTGATTTAAAAAATATTTAAAAATTACAATGAATGAAAAATCAATAATAATAAGAAAAACGGACGATTGTTAAGCAAAAAACCAACAAGACGCGTAGAGCGACGCAACGAAATGATAAAATGATTATTTCATCAATGACAACTGACGAACGATGATGATTCAAATGATTAAAAAACAAACAAAAAAACAACATCGAAAAATCGGGTAAAGGACAGACACGATTATCGCCCGGCTGCCAAGTCCCAAATAAATGCCCAAAGTGTTCATATTTGAGGTGTTCTCTCGAGGTGTCGTACAGGCGTCCAACACGCACACTTTCTCTTTCTCTCTCTCTCTCTCTTAAGGAAAAAAAATCCATAATTTTACATTGGCAAAAAAAAAGGAAAGAAAAAAAACAAAATACACCGAGTTTACACGGAGAAGACACGGAGTTGAAAGAAGAAAACAAAAAAAACACACTCACATGTTTTTCCGTCACCGTTCTTCCTGAACGCTGGGAATAACGCGGGCTCCTCGGCTCTTCCGATATTTTCTGTTAAATCGCTCGCGAGGAGCTGTGCGAATTTCCGCCGAGATGGATAGGCTTTTTTTTTACTGTCGCAACAACAACTAGCGTAAAAAAAAAGATATAATCGAACAAATAAAAACATCAGCTGGCTCTATGTGGGTAAGCGACTACAGGGACAAAATACGATTGAACGGAACAACATGAGAAAGAACAAGAGTTTAAATAACATCAGTAATAGTAATCAACAAAGACATTCCGGAAGGTCATTGAATTTTGGTCAGTACACAACGCGATTTATTTCGAAACTAATTCGCGATTACGATTTTGCCCCGTGACGATTGCCCTTATCCGCGTTATCGAGAACAAAGAAAAATCAAATAGACCGCAGAAAAAAAAAAACGAAAAACGCAAAAAAGAAAAAGAATGTCGGGAAAACGGATTTGTCGAGTACACGCGACGTATGGAGCACAGAAGGTGAACGAGAAGGGTTCCGGCAATGATGCTTTTCTAGCCTTTTTTTTGTTTACTTTCCTCTTTGTCTTTTTTTTTTTACTTTTTGTTCATAGAAGCGGTAAACGCGCGTGAATGATATGGAACATCGAAGAAAGTGAATAACGAGACAGAAAGAACGAAAAAGGTTCCCGCGGTTGTCGACAGGGTGTTCTGTGTCGGGGGGCGTAGGAGCCCAGAAAACAAAAAAAATGGAAAAAAAAATTAATAAAAATAAAAATAAATGCTTTGCCGTCGTGCGCCGCCTCACACTTTAGGCTAATAATTTAAATATTAACGATAATATAATTATTATTATAATAATTATAATAATATAATACATGTTACTATAAGATATTATTAGATGTAATTATTATATATGGTTAGTCTAGATCGTGTTGTTGAAGAAAACAAAAAAAAACAAAGTACGTATAAGAGAAAAAAATGAAGCAGAAGTATGAGAAAAAAAAATTAAAAAAAAAAAAAAAACCATAAAAAAGACAAGAAAAACCTGGGTGCAAGAAAATTTCGGTCTAAGACCACAATCTGCGGCGGGCTGAGCTGGGCACGCGACGCGCTATCCTTGGTTGTTATATTGCGTTGCGTCGAAAGTTAAAATAAAAAAATGATGATCTAATTTCTCGATCGTTATCCTCGTGTCATGCCATCGAGAATCGTTCTGACGTTCATAAGTCGCGTTACATTCCATTTTTTCGCTGCTTGTTTGAATTATCTTTGCAAAGGAGCAATTTTCCGAATTGCCTGTGCTTCTCGTTCGTTTATCGTGCGAAACGATGACACAAATGAAAGAATATAAGGATTGAGGTACAGAGCGTGAAAATGAAAAAAAAAAAATTACGCCACAAAAGATGGGAATACGCGGGGAAACGCCATGAGAAGCAGAATATTTATACACTCGTTATTACGCTGTGCAGAAAGAAGAAAATGGAACAGAGATTTCGACGAATGTCGCGGCAACCTGCTCGGTCCGCCACAATGCGACAGAATCATTGAATGATTATAAAATTAAAACAAAACGAAAAAAAAAGAATTATTAAAAAAAAAAAATCGAATAATGTTTTATTAATATTGTACATATTTTAAATAATAGAAGACGGACATTACAGATCGTGCGTGACTGGGGACCCACAAATGGCGATCGGCACAACAAAAAAACCGTGTTACCGACCGCCTTTATATAAGCGGGTCCTTGCCCTTTAAACTTTTTTTGTTCAGCGCCACATGTAAACACACAATACACATGCGACACGCTAGCTCGCATGTTACACACACACACACACACACACACACAGATGAGCAACTACACGGAATAAAAATGAAAATAAAGGAAGAAAAAAATTGTAATCTCCGATATGTTACAGCCTACATGAGTTAAAAAAAAAAAACAAAAAATACAATACACCAGCTACACCAGCATACACCGATTCAACACGTGCACACCGCTCTATCAACCTATAACTAATAATACAACCCTCTGATTGACGATTTCTTTCATATGATTATTCGATAAGTTCTGTTTTCACACATAAATGCATTAAGGAGGAAGCGAGAGACATTGTCCAACCCAAGTGTCATTACTTTTGATGTTAAATAAAAAATACATAATTAATAAAGCGGTCTTCTATGTTATTTTTCTCCATTCCATCAAAATTTAAACTTAAGTCGACTGTAAGTTTCGTGAGTGCAAGAGAGACGACTGCAAAACAAATTCACGTTGTTCATGTAGACCCTTGATGATATTTCGAGGAAACGATAAGTTATTGTTGTGTATCTGCGCGAGTAGCCCCGGCTTGACCGGAGCGACAAGAGCCGGAGTGCTGTTTACGAAGAACGATGTGGCGGCGACTGGCGCAGCGTGTGGTGAGAGTGTGAGACGGCCGAGCGCAGTCGCACTGTCGCAGTGAGCCAGTGCGCGGCTTTCTTGGTGTCGAAAGGTCTACGTGAGCGAACGCTACGAGCGGGACTGCACGTTAGGGACCTCGAGTATTCTACAGTTACACTTTATCCTTCGATAAAAAGAAAAACAACGTATAGTCATCTATATTGATAACAAGCGTGGAAAAGTTTTCTTTCGGACAACACGTTAGCTTATAAAATTAACGGATGGGCGGACATTGGAACACCTTTACTGTGGCTTTGTCGAATCTCTTACCGATCGATGATTATCAATAATTTACCCGTCAAATCGTTCGTTACCGGGGGAATGTGATAAGACAAGCCTATTTTATAATATGTTTATTACATTATTGAAAATAATTGGTCTCAAATTTAAAAATCTATTGTCATTTGAAACATAACTTGAAACATAATAAGTTTAACGTCCGTATTTTCGTTTTTGATAGGAACAAAAAATACTTTATTACAGGTAAAATGAACACAATTTTTTTAATGCAATGTAGCAGAAAGTTACATTTCGAATTCACGTGTCTATATTGGAAAATTTCTTCCTGTCTCTTGACATATTTTTTTTTCTCAATCTTTGTATGTGTTTTTTCAGCTTGCCAGAATTCTTCAGGTCCTCGTACTGCAATACTAAATTTAGTATCTTTTTTTCAGCTGAAAAATAATTTTTTTAGACAATTATTTCATAAAAAACTAACTCGATAGATTGATTCAAGAAAAAAGCGCATCTTACATTTCTTTTTGAACACAGGCTTTTCTCCTTGTTTTATAGCTTCAGCAATTTCTTGCTTTTCCTCAAGGTCTTTTTCTTTACGCTCCGTTAGCCTTTTTTCTTCTCTCAATTGATTTTCTAGTCGCTGCATCAAATACTTGATCTTTTTTATCTCTTTTGGATCTTCAGTGTTATTCAGTTGTTCCTTGAGAGCTCGCAGATCTTGCTCTTTGAGTTTACCAACAAAGCTATAAGCGTTTTTGAAAGCTTTTTCGTTGAATGTGCCACATAGACTGTCGAACCTTGGATCACGCGGTATATTCTTTTTCGTCTTTGTGATTTCGCTAAATCGTGAAACTGGTCTTTTGGAAGACATTTCACGCGGCCTATTTTTGTTCTCTCGTTTGTAGACCTCTTTTGCCATTCTTCTCTTACCAAACATTGCTTCATTGTAAACTTTGGAGCCCAATTTTTGTTTCAATTCTTCAAGATCTTGGAAACTCATGCGGGACAGCTCTTGACGTATTTCAGTCTGAAAAAAATATATCGTACATTCATTTTGTTCAACATTTTAAGTATATTAATTTGAATAAAAACTATTTTTCTCTCTTTCTAGTTGATTCACTGTTCATTAATCTTGCAGTTGTCATCGACAGTGTAATAGTTCTTAGATATTCTTTTCTTTTCCGTAGTTTTATTTCTATAGCTCAAAAATCATAAAAAAGCGTTATTTTTTTTCTCGATGCCAAATTGTAGCAACAAATTTTAGATGTTATTGTTATAGACTCTAACGGTTTATTTATCTTTTGGTAAAGGTGCATAGGCTCCCAGATCAAAGATCTACGCAGGAAAATTAATTAGCATAAGTTTTATCAATTTGCCTAATTACGTACTCGATCTTTATCTGCTGCGAGAATTGATTCGTCGTCACTCATTTTGCTACAACAATATTTTCAATTTTATCTCCAAAATCCAATTCTGAAGAACACGGTAAACTATAACCTCAAAAATATTTGCCGTCAACGTGACCACGTGACTTGGTGACTACTAGCTAGACTAGCTTCAGAGAGGTAGCCCTCCCCTCCCGGTTCCTGCTAATGATGAAGGATGAACAATTGGCCAATGAAAAAGAAGTGTTGTGACTGTGTAGTGCATGATGTAGTGTGTCGAACGGCAAAGGCCGAGAGAGGGAGGGGGCGGTATTGTCATTGCGTCTTTTTCTACACTTCAGGTACAAAGACAAGTCGGACGAGTCGACGCTGACATACAATTCAATTTTTTCACCCGATATGTAATAGAAAATGTTTTCAAAACAATCTTCTGAGCTGCGGTTAATTATACTCAACTTTTTTTTTTGATAAAACAGAACTTTTTTTGACTGATTAACCGGTTGAAATATTTAAAAAAAACTGTGACACGCGGACGCTGTGCTAATTATATACTTGTTCGCTTCACCGTGGAAATAAGCGTTTTTTATTATGCATTTTTTGTTGTTTCGTCGGGCCGAGACCACGTGGAGTGGCTTCGATGCGCTTTTGACGTCATATAATCATACAGATCGCTCCACTATCAATCTGAAAAAGTTGGTATTTGTATAAACGCTCAAAAAAAACTATATAAGATCGACACGTGTTTGAACGCGCCCTAAAGAACTTTATTTCAACGAAAGAAAATCATTCGCACTGTTTTTTTATTATTTATATACGTACACATCGTACATTTGACACTTTCAACATCGAATCTCTTAATTTCTTAATATGCCTCTCAAGTGCGCGTAAAAAAATCGCGCTCGTTATTTTTTTCGACTCCCAACAAAAGCCGTCGAACGTATAATAATTATTTTTTATTTTGCTTTATCTATATATCACTAAACACAAACGGTCGTTAATAGTTATATCAATATCAACATCTACAGGAATATTTTAACAATTTGTATTACTTTTCCCAACACTCAACACACTCACATATACTAATTAACATTCAACTTTTATCCACTCTTCCCTTCTTCTGCATCAGGCTGTTGTTACATGACACTTTAAATTCACGATAAAAAAAAAATCACATCGAAAAAGTTGTAGAAGAGATCAGGATTTACATTTACAATATATTACCAAATATTTCAACTATACGCAATAGAATATTATAGATCAACAAAATTTGTTTATTTCTGCGCTAAAGCAATAAAGTTTACGAGAAAAATCGTCAGCAAACAGATATCTTTGTTTTTCTCTAGAAAAAATCGTTCGAAACAAAAATAAACGCTGGGGACAAATCGTTTTTCGAAACTTGAAACATTTTTGCGTCCCCAACGATATTGCTGATTTTTTAAAAATATTATTCTATGTGGCGAGCCTCCCAAAATAGTGTTCTTTCGAATACGATATTAAATGTATGGATGAAAAACACAAATAGTTTTGGAGATGCATGAAAAAAGATAATAACCATCCAATCGGAATTTTCACTGAATTTTTTTATCCGTTTTGGATTATCGCGTTCATTCTTCTTGTTATCCGGCTTAGAAGAAAAACTAGATTAACAGATTCATCATACGTTAGATTTGTGCCTCCATATCGACTCTACTCTTTATTTCTTTACTACAAAACAACTTCGCTCTTAAACTGCTTTACTCTAAAAAATATGTTTGTTTACCACAACGAACGCTCGCCGTCGAGTCCTGCGTTAATTCTAAGCATAACCTTAAAATCTAGAGAACTTCAAATTTCTTAATGTTTACATTTTTTCGCAACATCCTCTTGTTTTTTAGAGTTTTCATAATCAAATTTTAACCAAATGCGACTTCATTATCCATTGATCTTTCAATTTAATGAAAAAAAAATAAGAGTATGGTGTAGAATAAACTAAATTACCGAACATTTGACTTTGAATAAAAAATTGGGATAATTAGTTACCCCTCTGTGGAGTGTGCGTCCAAAAAAATTGCTCTGATCGTGAGCGTTCTTAGAGTTTAATGTCAGACTAAAGACGTCGATTAGCAGAGCAGAGAAGAAAAATTGCTTGACAAATGTCGCCCGGCAGTAACTTTCGGATAACTTATTAGAAATTACAGCCTGTATGAGAGCGGAGTTGTTACGCAGTAAAGGTGATTATTCAAAATCGATTTTTCATGAGAGTGGCTGAAAATATAAAAAAATCGGAAAACAATCATATTGCAGCACCAGAGGAAAATAAAGGTCGGTGGCATCCGAGCTCACGCCGGCTTTTGCGATACGTTTTATTTATTCTTTCAATTTTTGGCATCGAGCCGCTGCCACGGATCTCGATATGGATAATAACAATACCAAAGCGTGTTCTGGACAATATTTGATCTGTTTTAAATATTTTTTGGCCCGCAATCTCCGAAATTATGTTGGAATATGAATGAGATTATTCTGAGTTTACGCTCCCGATACATACGCGGTGGCCGTTAGTGTAAGAACAGTAAAACTTCGTGAAACGCATATTTGAAATGTCTGGGGAAAGAACACGCTACGAGCTGGACTGATAGAGGAGTAGCGAGAAACAGAATCCTGTATTTTTATTACCGGGTCATAAAAAAAACTACATACACAGAAGCATCGGAGCGAATAAAATCGAAGTTTCACTGTAATTACCCATATTTTATTATTTAATATGTTTGCTATTCTGACTGTACCAAAAGCATAATCGTTATAACGTTTACGAGGATGTAGAATAACCATACGAAGCACAAAAATATTGACATAAACGATTATTTTCACTCACAACAGTATCAAGAATCTCGGTAGCGTCTTGAAACTCGATATTTCAATTTTTTCCGCTACGCACAGACTTCAAGGCGATGCTATTTGAAAACCAAGCGATTCATTGGGAATCAAATCTCATTTTGTCAACATATTTGCTCTAATACAATTGTCATGGTACACGAATAGAATCAAAACTTCAAATTATAATTCGGAATTGAAACGAAGGATGGCCTTGGATTTCAGACAATTTTTCCTGCGTAGAAAGTAAACATTGCCGGACATTCAAGGTCATCTCCCGTTTCTATTCTGTCACGGTAAGTTTTCATTCTCTCCGTATATTATCATTTGTTTCACACGACCCCTAAAGGTATGTGAATTCGTAATACGAGTCATATCTTAATCGAGTTTTATCATGAGACATTTTCTGGCCATATGTGGCTGTACTGGTGCTGGGGAACACTTGTTTATAGAGTTTTTTTTGCACTTGAGTATATGAATTTTAGTATTTTATTGATATATGGCATCGAATGGTCCTTTCTCTCCTATCGTATATCGTGCAGTGCCTTTTGTATTCTATTTCATGTATTCTACTCTGATGACGTCTTCCTTTTTATGTACAAGCAAAACAAAAATGAATCTACAGCAAATATCTGTCTAGTAACTTGTTTTCTATCTTTTTCCTTTTTCCTCGAAACACTTTATGGTTCTTGGGTTTTATTCTCTGCTTTCGGTTTTAATAAACTATTGCTTCGAATCGATGAGAGTAGGACGGCAATCGTTTGACAGAGCTGTGTTTAATTGACCGTGGATCAACGATATTTTGTTTATATAAACAAAATTTTTGTATTGATCACAAGAAGCGAAAACGAAAAGTACGTTTGCATTTGCGTTTTAAATGTATGCCAGATGTGTTTTTTTTTTTTACTTCCGTTTTTTTCCAATCAAGACACTTGGCATTTTTATTTTTCAAGCATTTTATGTGTTTTTTTGTGCACTGCAACTTGGTTCTTGGCACATTGAAGAATAAGGAAAAAATAACTAGTTTTTGCGCTTTGTTATTAAAGTCATATTCCACCCACCTTACGGTGGATTTCAACACTAACACAGAAAATATATTCAACCTTGAAAATCCGCTCTCAAACTCTTGATCACAACTCAAAACTTTATACAAAAATAAGAAATAAATGAAAATTGATTGCTTTTTGGTAAAATTGTAATGTATCGAGGTAACTGACCATTGTAAAAAAAAAAAAAACGGAAGCGAAACGCCGGACACGGACAAAGAGTTAACAAGAACGGTGCTTTCGATATCATCTTCCTATGTTTTTATCTCTGTCATTAGTTGTTCTCGGCGATATTATGAAAAACACATATGTAAATCTGCCAAAACAGTTTTTTACCCAATCCACGCAATGTTGCCCCTGGTTCATACACAATAATGTACATTTTTTTCCTGACAAAAAAAGAATAACGATAAAACCTGATCCGAGTGAAAATGACTTTTAACCAATAGGTAATCTAATAGCCATGGGCACGTGGTCGGTCTACGATTTTGGCGATCTGCCAAATCAACGCTTTCATGTTATGTGTATCACTCTCAGACAAGAATGTACCAATACAAGAATCGAAAAAACTGCTTATCGGACACATTATTTTGTTATAAACAGACAAATCTTTAAAAAAATTATATTTTTTCGAAAAAATTGAATCGTGCATGGAAGGGCTGGCTCTTCGGGCGAGTACTTGAATGAGTGACCGTTCAGCCGCATGCACGAGAGGGAGCTAGTGTCTCAATATTTCCGATGATGCAAATCGACTGATACTCGATTAGTAAAAAACAAAACATACCGCCCCTATCGACCAAGATTTCCAGTTTCCCTTCGTCGTGCAAATGTGATGCGGTAGTGCATTAGAAAAAAGTGGCTATGAACGACATTATGGGAGTTTCGCAGCGATATGGAACTTGGTGATGCGATGGAAAAAGTGAAGTTTGATCGATGAAAATCAGTTACCTTTTCAGTTAAAACTATCTAACAGTTAGTAAAATATTTGATGATAAATTAAAAAAGAAAAAAAAAAACATTTCCTCAACTCATTTTTTTTTGGAAGTTTTTATTTTCGTGCGTTCGTTTCCTTATTGCTTTTGGGAACGGGAAGGGGGGAGGGGGGCAGAGTGCAATACTTTGAACCAAGCAATAATTCTATGGGTTTGGGTTTCGAGGAATTGTCGGAAAGACTAGTTTTCACTAGTGAGATCAGGTTTCAACGTTATTGTGGTTTTCACGGTAATACGTAGACAGTGAAACTTCGATATCACGCTTTTTTCTGGCGCTCCCGCAACAAAACTTTAGTATTCTGTTTTTCACTTATAACGCTTTTCCCTCGATTTTACAGCTCAATGTTTTCTCACACCGTTGAAAAGTGTTATAACGAAGTTTTATAATCGCATTGATTTGACATCAGCCAAATTTTTATTTATTTTTGCTTATAACTAACGCATTTATAACTGTTGTCTGTTAAACGTAGGCCGGACTAATCACACACCCTGCTCCTTCCCACTTCACAATAATCTGACGAAGCTCGCAAACTTTTCTACTTTTGTTCTATTTAATATGTTCGTTATTTGTTATTGTTTTTGTTGTTGTCATTCATTCAACCGATGTGTATTATTTTTTTTTACGCACGGAGCTCGCGTTTTACGATGCCCAAATTATCTACGAGTTTTTCATTTCTTGCTTCTCGAAGCACACGAATCTTCATATATGTATATTTGTATGTTTTTAACGCGGATCGTCGCCAGCGACTATACTGGACTATCGTGAACTTCCGTTCAACGAAAATGTGCATATATTTATTTATATAAACAGACTGTTGTTTTTTTTTCACTCCTATGAATCCTCTACCATCGAATAAGATATAGCGAAACACTCGGTAAGATTACAGGACGAGTGGAATATATAAAGCAAGAGGGGAAATTTTTGTTTTTATTTTTATTCGACTATACAGCGATAAGTGCGTCATGGAAAGGTTTTTTTTTACGCTTGTTACAAAAAAACAAAAAGGTAAGCAACCCTCGTTATTAGGAAAAAAATATTTTCGGCTTTTTTGTCAACCGCTTGTTGTATAAAAATGACTAAAGCTCCAAAAATGTATTCGTAAGAGCGTTGTGCACAAGTTCGATGATTCTTCATTTCTCGTGTTTATCGATCGAGATTATGTTTTGATGAATGGATTAAATATTGAAAAACTCATTGTTTTTATTGAGTGATGTCAAATGTTTTTTCGGCAGTTCACAAGCACCTTGACGTCAATTAGCAAAAGTATTTTTTGTGCGATTTATTTTGTAAATGAAATTTCAATGCGTTTCATTGGAAAGTGAAAAAAGAAACGTCAATAATTATCGAGTGAATTGCAAATTCTTCGTTATCTTATTAAATGCTTTACAAAACGACGAAAATTCAAATGTGTCAGTTAACAGCTGTAAGTTGCAGTTATAAAAAAGTCGAAAAATGCGTTTTTCCTAAACGACGAGTGAAGCTCGTCTCTCTCTCACTCTCTTCGATTAAAAAATCACTAAAAACAATAGGAGGAACACACCAGTTTCAAAAAATAATACAAAAAACAGTGAAAGTGGAGGATTACCGATTCTCCATCTCGAAGACGTACATAAATCAATGTAGAGACACACAGTCTTAAGAACCATTTCTCACAATAGAGAAAAATATTTTTTTTTCATCACTCATGTGTATGTATATACAAGGTGTTCCATCCATAGACGTTCAAACCGTACAACGTGATAGTAGGGTTGTCTCAAGACCATCAATAATAATCATATTGATACATGGGAACGAATTCAAAAAGATTTTTAAGAACTACAATTTTTTTTTCAACGTATTTCAAAAATGAAAGTTAGAAAATTTTCGCCATCGCTACAATCACTCGAAATAAACAAAAATATCAAACAGAACCGCGCACCCATTTCATCATAATTCGTAAGTGGATAAAAACTTTACATTATTATACATTTTTTAACCACTCAAAAAGTATAACAAAATTCTGGCGAAATTGGATTTTACTTTTCAATCCGAGTAATGATCAAATAATTAAATAAAAAGTCCCCGTGTAGATATTTCATTTTCTTCACTGTAATAAAAAAAGAAAACTCATCTTTATAAGAGAAATTTTCTGTACAGTGATGAAAGCCTTTTAGTTTACAATTTTTTTCCGTAGTCCAAAAAGATGCTCGATAAATTGTTCAAAATTTGACCCTGTATGTAATGATTAATATTGTTGGCCTTGGTCATATATACATATACACACGCGAATCCGCGCACGCCCACACACACACACACACACACACACACACACACACACACACACACACACACATACACACGCATACATACAGATACACGGATTCACACAACACACGGAGAGCCCCATTTTAAAATCAGTCCATGCAAATATTTCCTAAATCTGATGTGAGAGTATTTCATGGCTACAAAGATTTTTCATAAATTTCAAAATGATCGTTTCGCACATTTCTGTTTGTTTTTTGGTGTGAACGAAATGTATATTTTGAATTTAGGCATAAATATCGAGAAAATATATTCCTTCGGTATTCGATAGGATGAGCTTGAATTTGGATATGAAAATAGTAATTTACAATGTCACCAAATGACAGTCATACGCGTTCGAAAGTTGTGTGGATGTTTGATGGTAATTTACCACATGTTCTTGGGTCGACGAATGAGAGACGTGCCAGCCAATCTCCTCTTTTTTTTAAATGTTGGTTCAGGCGTTATAAAACAAAACAAAAAGTCAAGCTGATAAGAAACTACCGAATATTTGATGATTTGTAAAATAAACCAGTATTTTCATATTTAATTTCAAGTGGATCCCATTGAATGAGGATGTAAACGTTTTCTCAATATTTAGTGTATTTGAAAAAGTAACAGGTGAAAATTAATGTTGCGTCAATTACATTCACATTTTTTTATTTAGAGCATTTTTGGGGACGAAGCGATTAAAATGGGACACTCTATATAATTAATTTGTGTGTGTGTGTGTGTGTCTATCTGGCTATATAATAGAGTTAAGCGAAGGTCAGTAGCCAAGAGCTCGAGCCAAGGGCTCGTGACACATGTAAATTCAATTTTTTGGGTATATCGACGATCGACGTCCGTTCTCTCTAAAAAATTTTCTTTTTCCCCACTAAGTCACTTATCCTTAAATATATATTATTTAACGTATATATAATCCAACGTTAATAATCAGCAATAAAACGACAACGAATTGACGACAACAATCGATCTGCTTGACGCTCAAAAACCTATCAGTTCAGATTTAAACGCCGTACTTATTTGTATTACAAGTAATGGCTTTGTTATAATCAACATAATTGCACAACGTAAATCAGTGGAGATAATTGCACATATTCACTAAAATAATAATAATAATAATAATAATAATAATAATAATAATAATAATAATAATAATAATAATAATAATAAATATGTAATACTATTGCATGATACTAATACGGACTTATGCGATACATTATATACTCTCGTCGTAACGATTAATGACACTTAATTCTAATACCGGTATCTACGTTCGCGAAAGTATCACTGCTTGCAGAGACTTGCGATACTTCGGATGACTAGTCGCCAGGTTTGCACTGTTTCAAAAATCATAAAAAATAAAGATAAAAAATATAATAATAAACGACATAGCCTCAAGTTAATCTAATATCGCGTTGTGCTTTGCGATCTTGTGTCATTTGATCAATGTCGAAAAGCGAATTACGCGAAAAATCACTTTCTCCTTTCCGCTCCATACTTATTATTCTTTGTAAATCTTCCGGTTTCGCTCTTTTTCTACTCTCTCGCGATATACTTGTAAATATTACATCGAGAGTTCGAAGGTGATTGTTCATCGTTCCCAAATCGCATGATCTTTTGCCCCTTAAGATTTAGCCGTCAACTTAAAATTAATTCACAAGCTAAATAGTTTTTTTTTTTTTTTTTTTTTTTTTTTTTTTTTTTTTTTTTTTTAACATATCCACGACGATTAAGTACGACGAATCACCCGGCTGCATGGCACAGAGTACACACACAAGCATATATTCATATTATAACGCGCATTTATATAGATTTGTTTTTTTTTTTTTGTTATTTTTGTTTAAATCTAGGATATGAACGATCGAATTTGCGTATTAGCCTCCAAGGAAACAAAAAATCGCAAATTCTACCGATCACGTCTCCTTCGTGTTGGACGCTTGGAGGCGCATTGATTTTCTTTCTTCTGGATTCATTTTTTGTTGTTGTTTTCTTTTTTATCAATTTTTTTCTTTTCTTTTGATGAATAAATGTGATTTCACTTTTCAAGCCATCAAAGTTACCTAGCTAGAGACAACACCGTACGATCAATTTTTCATAAACAGTGCGACTATTGTTCTTTGAAAAAGTTTCAAGAAAATGCTGCGAGATTTTTTGTAGTTTTTTACTTTTTATCACTCGCGATTATCGAAGCGAGCTGTGTCAACGGTAAGTATAATGTGTCGGTTTTGCTTACGACCCAATAAGACTATAACATTTTTCTCGCTATATTAAAACAAATAAGACGAGAAAACAGAAATTCCACGGGCTTTTTGTTGTTTTTTTTTGTTTTTCTTTTTTTTTTTAAATCTCTCCCTTGCTCTGCCGCTACGTTAGGCGTATACTAAAATCGGTGACACACACACGGACTCACGCACCCGCGTATTCACAGACAGTCATTGGCCCGAGACTTGTCTGATTTGGTTTCAAGCTTCATTGCTTTACGATTTGCCTCTTTCACTTTGGGCATGTTTATAAAAGGCGATATTATCGCGCAAATGCTTTTTTAGGTAACGACGAATATCGCGAATATCAAATAAAAGAAAGAATCAAATGAAGAACATTGATATTTGTGAAAATGACGCAATAGATCAAAAATAGGATGAGGTGAAATTGGACATCAACTGGCTTTGTATTCGAATAATCGCGGGGAATAGTCCATTTTTTTTTTATACCCACATCGCCCCTAATGGAGTTTTACTAGCCAAATATCTCGAAATTTCAATTGCAAAGTCTATTCGGAACATTGTTAGACTTAGCAATCAATGAGATCGGCGCGTCAAGTAATATTTTTTTGAGAAACGTACCGGGATCGCAAATAAATTAAAAATACGGTCCTGCAGTGAGGATTCTGGATGTAGATAACAAATTTGCCTCAGTCGTCGCTAATAAAGAAAGTAAAAGAAAGAAATATTTGCACCATTGCGTTTACAGGTTTGGGCCTCAAGTGAAAAGTGAATTTTTCATCTTCATTCATGCGCGCCCTTGAAATTCTATTAATCCTCTCACAAGTGTGGTAAAGTGGAGAAGAATATTCTGATACGCGATCTTTCATAACTGAGGGAACTTTTCAACTTTCATGACGGGACGGGACACACTCCTAAATATCTTAGCGAACACAGGACACACACTCACACAGAAAAAGGCGGTAGGAGCCGCCTTTGACGTTTTGTATTCTTCGGCATCTCAAAAACTTTCAACGATTACCGTTGTGAGCGTTACTCATCGGTGAGTTCGATGCAACATCCTTGCTGTTTCAGCGCAGTTTCAGATGAGTTTAGTTTTTTTTGTTTGTTTGGTTTTTTTTTTCGATTTGCAAACTCTGCAGATAAAAGAAACTGACGTCTAACTCGACATCAAAATATCGCCACTGCCATTTTTTTATCATACACCATTTTTTCATGCGTACTCGCAATTAATGATTTCCAAGTCTGGACGATTTGAAGTCATCGTTGATGAACGAAAAACCCTCAAACTCCTCCTGATTTATCGCCTCGACTATTCCATGCTCTACCGGCGTTAGTACTGGCTCTTCACGTGTAAATTCAGCGTCGAAATTTGTCGTGTCCTTTTCGTTATTCTAAACATTTCAGAGAAACAAAAAAAAATTGAACGTAAGTATCGTCGTCGGATATGCGCTTACGACAAATAATTATTTACGTGATGTTTGTTAAATCGTTATCGTTATTAATTTATAAACCTCCCATTTCTGTTCCGATCAAACAGAGATATTTCATTAAAAAATTACTTGAAGTTCTGAGAAAGTCTTGCTTAACGATTGAAAATCGGGTTCAAATTATGATCGAATGTAACGGGGATCAATGAACCATTTATTTCAAGTTTTTCGTTTTTCATTAAAAAAATTTTTTTTGACTGTGACCGTTTAACACCTGCATTCGATTACATTTATCAAACGTACGTAATATTAAACAAAGCGAATGTAATTCGATACAAAATTTTTCGAACATTTATACTTTTGAAATAGAAAGCAAATTTGAGTACTAACGATTCTGGGCCTGAACGGTGGTTTGAGTTTTCGAGCTTCAAGAGCTCGCCAATCCATCATTTGGAAGAAGGGATGTGCTTTTATGGCTTCCTCGCCACCATTTTCACTGACGCAACCGAGACGTCGTGCTGGATTTTTAGTCATAAAACCGCGTAATATTGATACCGCTTCGGGTGCCAACCAAACGGGATAAACGACATCGTCGTGAAGAATCGATTCGAAGAGATCATCCTCGTTGTCCGCTTCGAACGGCGGTTGTCCAGCCATCATTTCATACATTAAAACACCGAGGGCCCACCAATCAACACTCGCACCGTATTCGAGTTCTTGGAGTATCTCCGGGGCTATGTAATCCGGAGTGCCGCAAAACGTAGATGTTGTACTTCCGTCGACTATGCCCTCTTTGCACATTCCAAAATCTGCGAGTTTACAATGACCCTCCCGATCCAAAAGTATATTATCGAGTTTAAGATCGCGATATATGACGCCGTGTTTGTGAAGAAATTGAAGAGCGAGCGTTACTTCCGCAGCGTAAAAACGTGCACGGCCTTCGTCGAACTTGCGGGCTTTTTGTATTTGAAACATCAGATCACCTGGGAAAAAAAAATTACACAAACGGTTACCTGAGAAATCTTGACTCATCGTGGTTTTTTTTCTTCGTTTAATTATTCTATTTGTTTTCCAACATATTGACCAATGATTTGACACAAACAGTTTTTGTTGATATTCATAAATATGTAACGAAAAGAAATTCCTAGTTGGAAGAAACCAAACGATGTTTGGTTTGTACTAGAAAATTAAAAAGTAATCTCAACAAGTTTTACGTGAAATAGAGGGCCATAATTACCTCCGTTAACATATTCCATAACGAAAAAGAGTCTCTCTTCGGTCTGGAAACAACTGTGTATAGCGGTGAGAAAGGGATGATTCGCAGCTAGTGCGAGTATTCGTTTTTCCGTCATAGTGCAATCAACGTCGTCGTCTTGTATAATAACATCTTTCTTCAATACTTTGACTGCATAAACTTCGTTTGGATGTCCCCTTCGTTCAGCGAGCATAACTTTGCCAAAACTTCCCTTTCCCAACACTTTGATGAAATGAAAATCCGACAAATTGACTCTCTCCTTCGGCTCGTCGTTATTACTTGTTCTTCTCGCTATTTTTTCGTTTGTCTCCTGTACCGTAGTACTCGACGAGTTTGTATCTTTTGGCCATAGGCTTGTGTGCGTCGTCGTCTCCGTTTGAAGCGCTTCCTTCGACGTACCTGCCTGTTGAGAACTTCCTTCTTTTTCACCCTGGGCACGGTAATTTATACGCGGGGTCTTCGTCTGTTGATCGGGTGAAAATTTTAAAGTAACAAGAATCTTAGCCATGGCCTTTACATCGATGCCGCAGTTGTTCGCCACGTTTTTTTGACATCGCTTGTGCACGTTCAAGTTGCATACTACGAATAAGGAAAGCAAAAGTATAAGTACAGAAGGATTCTCTTGTGAACTATGTTTGAAGATTGTGCCAAACCATTTTTCTTTAGAGATTTCAGTCTCCTTAATTTTCATTGATCCTCCGAAATTCCCAATAGAGCTCTTTTTATTGTCAGGATATTACTCGTATGAATATATGCGAAACATATCCGATTAGATGTTAATTTCGAAAACCTTTTATAATATTTTTACATAGTTTCAACGCAATTGAAAAAAAACTCCGTTTACTTCAGATTTTCCAAAAATTACACAAGCAAAAAAGTACAAATAATACAAAACATTTTACTAGTAAATTGAATTCGAATGTCATCGAGGTTTCGGATAAATTGAATGTCAAAATGAGAATTGATTTCTCTTTTAAATGAAATTTATGTGTTGAAATTTTTTTCAGGCCGTTCTAATAATATTTTCCAATTTTGTATTCTTATTACCTTTACACTGGAGACCTTGTTTGATCAGACCATAGAGAAGAGAGCCACAGTGATCACAAAATGTGAACAGTTTGTAATTGTGGACTTCGAAGACATGAGGCAAATTTACGTTAAACCTTTGCCCTGGCGTGCCCTCGCTCGTCTGCAACACAACATAGATTTTTAGTTTTCACTGGTCAATGGAATCGGGCTCAAACAACTCTAAACAAAAAAAAATCCATAAATCAATAAATAATAAATTAAAAAATGATGAATTATTAAGAAAGAAAAGGCGAAAATAAAACATAAGATGCAATAGAAACCTTTCGGTGTCCCGTTTATTCCTTGTGAAACAGTAATTATTCCCGTCTCAAATCAGGAAAAGCAGTCAATAAAGAAGAGAAATTAGGGAGGGAATAAAAAATGGGATCCAGACTCGCACGCAGAAGAAGAGTTATGAAAATTTAGGATCGTACAGATTTTCGTCGTCTCGTGACGTACCTCATCTCGCATGCCAGGGCACCTTGTCACGACTAATTTGTGACATCTCTTGTGTACGACGCACGTGCATACTGCAACAGAAATTCGAAGAAATTGCCGTTTTTCTGTTTTTTCCCTAATAAGCAAATATACGCCGAAATATAACGTGATAATTAAAGTGATTTTTTTTTGTTTGTTTTTTAATACACTGGAAAAAACTGCACAACCAAAGCCCATACACATGCGTTTTTAGCCTCGCCGGACTCATTGCACGAACATAAATATAAAATAATACGGATGAGAGAAATACGATGGGAGTCAGGTTAATGGAATGTGTTACTATATCATATAAAAAGATATCACTCATTTAACGTCACCTTGGAAGCGACATTCCTGAATCACAGAAAAAAATGTTTAAGGTCAAAACTGCGAGTATCAATCGAACGAAAGGTAAAATATAATTTTTGCCTCGTTTTTCAGTTTGATCCGAATCTTAGGATCACTGTCATCGAGAAACAAAAGTTTTAAATTATTTCGATGCAACGATCATTCCAATGATGTTATAAAGAGGTTAAATTTTTTGTTAACTCATCGGAAGTAGGTCCGAATAAAAAAGAAAACAAAAGTAATGAACAAAATACATTGAACTTTTCGACTCTGAGGCATTTTCTAAATGATTATTGATATTTACATCACGGCTGCGTTATTGACCATCAGCTCTGAAACACCCAACACATTGTCACGGATATGGCCGGGAACAACACTATTTCGACGATATGGTCAAGTAGATACGAGCAGTGCTGCTCCATAGAAGAAAAAAACTGACTTTTGGCACTCACAGCGACGAAGAGGAGACAAACATAAACGTTACGATAATTAAATACTGATTATGATTGATGTAATAATTTTAAAATGTCTAAATGTTATTCAGAATGATATAAAATCAAAGAAGTGTGAAAAATATGAGGTTTCGTACATCACAGTTCATTAAATTAGTAAACATTCTATCAATTGAAATTTATATTGTAAAAAAAAGATTGTGCATTCATTTAGTTAATGTTTAACAGTTCTGATAAATTTTTAAATAACAAATTGTATTATAGCGATCATCCAATGACTTGAGTTGGTTTCATAATTAGACAAATTTTTGTAGTCTCCACGCAGATTCATATCAAAGCACTGAATTCGAGTAGATACAGAAGATGTGAAGGAAATTTTTGAAGAAAAGATCAGACTTTTGAACGTCAACAGTACGAATAACGTTGTGTATCATTATTATTATTTTTTTCCCAACTTTCATGTTCGTGACGTAGAAGTACTGTGACGTAGTAGCCTTCTCACGAAAATGTTGGAGAATAAACAACAACAAAAAATGAAGAAAATATTTAGTAAACGATGAAACTGACTTTCTCGCAAGCAAAACGCATATACATGTAAAAAAAATATATACGTCCACAATCACACACACGCATACGGTGGATTCTGCAAGCGGGTATACAATAAGTATTTAATTTGTTAATAACGAGACTTGTGTCTTTCTCACCTTGACACTGATAGCCCTGCTTTCCGAAGCCCCTGAAATACAACAGACAAAAACACGTCACATCGTATCCGTGATTTCCCATTTGAAAACACGTTACACGTATTCTTCTGTCGTGATTAAAACACATGTGTCAAAAGGGCAGGTGATTTGAGAAAAACGAAAGAATGGAAAAGCTCTTTGTACATTATTCGATCAGTATCGAGATTAACTTTATCCGCATTGTGAAGATCCGAAGTTTCTTTTGAAAAAAACTCAAGATTGGTTTGGCTCGAAAAAAAAAAAAAAAAATTCACGAAACTAATTTTCGAGGGAAAGATATAACAGAAATGTTAATATTAAGCGTTTTGCTAGCAACATTGTCACAATAATTGATATGAGTGACTTGTGGTGTTAGTGCGATTGTGTCTTTAATTATTATCAATAACGATACTAAAAATAATATTTTAGTATCACTTAGTGCCCGCAAGTTATTTCTGTATACAAAAAAGTGTCAAAATTGCAGAAGTTTTTTCAAATTAAATTATCATTCTATTTTTTTCTTGTCCAACCAAGAGCTGTTTGTCAAACAATTTTACAACGACAAATTCTGCGATAGAAAGGAAACGTCATCTAACTTTTCAACTCGTGTCTCTTTCGTTGTTTATCCGGTTGAGTTATTCCGTATCAAATATTTAAATTTAAACGAAACAATTGATAAACCAAGCGTATTGAAGAAAACGTTTACATTATTGCATTTTTTTTTACTGCTGATTATTTTCGCTGGGTCTCACGGATACGTATAGAGTCCAGTATTATAAAAAAAAAATTGTAATACATATATGTTCGCAAGCATCGGATTATGAACATCTGAATGAGATACTCCTTTCCAATTGATTATATCTAGTGTCTTGGACTTGGACGTTTTTCTGCAAATCTGCTTATGCTTCGTAATGAGGACGATCAATTTCTATTCGGCTTTCAAAATTCAGGCTATTAAAATGACGAAATCTGCTCTAGCCGGAAATCGTTTTTTTTTTGTCTTTCTTATTCTCGTTTTTTTTCTTCTCTCCATTCGTCACAAAGCATGCGTACCCAAGTGTATGATTCAAACATTAATAGATTCTGAGAAAATAATATACAGCAGACAATTTTTTTTTCTCGATTGGTAAGCAAAAAGATTTCTTCAAGAAGATACATTATTTATTTACATCCCGGCATTTTGTAATAATGTAACGTACCTCAACGTAAATAAGAGACTTTTCGTTTAGAGATTGTTAAGCTTCCGAATAACAGAGGCTATGAGTCACGTATGTATCAAAAAAACGTGTATAGTGACTGGCCACCGCATGATTACTACATTGTGCATCAGTAATTTATTGTAGTACATATATGGCAAAAGAAGACAAAGCTATTCAGAAGCTTTTTCATGAGGCCCCATAGAAATCGATATTTCTAGTCGACTGTATATTTTTTTTTCTTGATCCACAATAGCCGCGGGGAAACCAAGCGTATGAAAATATAATAAAAACCAATTGTTACCCCCAATTTTGTTTTTTTTTTTGCTCAGTCTGTCGCTAGAGGTTTAGTTGAAAATAATTCGAAAAGGGAAATTTAATGAATGATTAGATCGTTTTCTTTTTCTAGAATTGGATTCTTCACTGCATCATAAATATTGGAACCTCTTTAAATTTAAAATTTTCTTTGAGTTCAATAGTGTGCACTTGCAGCCCATTAATCGGATATGCCGTTTTTTATAATTTTCCAAATGCCTCGTTGGTAGAATAGTAAAAAAATGTATAGCATCATTGAGATGATAAAAAATATTACAAATCCGTGAATTAAAGGCGACTGCTTGAAACGATTCAAAAAAGAAACCCAGAACTAAATAATCCACAACGTTGAAAATTCTACCACGTTATGCTAATTAAATTCTTCAAAATTAAATGTAAAATTGCAGTCAAAGCAGAAAGTTGTATATCGATATTTGCATTTAAAAAATATATAAAAATTATCAGTTATTCGACTATTCGAGTAACAATACTATTTTTTGCTTTTTTTCGTCGCTTTTCTCTTTGAGGTATGATAAAAATATTATTGACACGAAAGTCTTAAGCGGTCACCTAAACGAAGCATATAGCTCAAGTTGCGAAATAGGTATATTCTCCAGTATGAATGGTTTTCAAAGAGTCCCGAATTAAAGCTTATGATAGAGTGACCGAAATAATGTAGGGTACGTGTATTGGAGTATGACTTGACCAAGCATGCATATAGATGTGTAATCGATTATGGGTTTTCCATTCAGCCTATACCTATACCATCTTCAAGCGATAAGAATGCCCAAATTCCCACAATAAAAATTCACTACGAATTTTTTAAAAATCTCACAAATAATAATGATAAAAAGTGTCAGTGGCATTCTCTTTTCATATTTTTCCCGTTTGATTCCTTCATTTCCCCATTAAATACATACGCACACATTCGTTCTTGCCAGTTTGGATAAAATACTACACGAAGCTGGAAATCAGCTCCGTTTCCTTATTTCTCCCTCAACGACTTATTTCTTCTTTCACATACCAAATAAATTCACGGCAGTGTGAACAGTAATGCGGTTGCCTGAGGAAGGTGGCCATGAATTTATGACCATTGACTTGATGGACTCGTCGACGCATCGCACCGCGACGTCGATTGAAACCTTCGCGTTCTTTGAATTCTCTTGGTTTTCTGCTACCCGAGATGATGCTCGTAGTAGACCCCATACTTCCTGTGCAGATTCCCTCGCCGTCCGTTCCACCACTGCACACCGACTGCTGATCTGTATTCAAAATTTCATTTTATTTTTACTTTTATACTATAACTTTATAATATTATTTAAACTATTTCCATTTTCTTCCATTCGTTTCCATCTTTTTATCGTTGTTCATCGAACAAACGAAACTTATGCAGTTTGACAGGCGTTAAATTATCATAAATGCGTATCGTCTCTTTCGGAAAAAGAATTTTCGGCAACGAGAATATCATTCAACTTCAGTCAAAATTCGTTATCTATTTTTTTATTTCCAAAGATGGCCAAAAATCGAGAGGAAATAATATGCAAATTGTTATTTTTAATTCGGAAAATTCCAGTATTACATCCAACCAGCATATATAATTTTATTTCGTATCGAATTGAATTAAAATATATTTAACTTTAGTGTATTTTAAACATGAAAATGTATAATTTGTTATGTGAGTTATATCAATTACGATTGTTTTTTATTTACTCAATTATTCATTCAATCTTTCTACATATCGTCCCGGGGAGAGTATATCATATCCAATGTAATCACTTTTTACTCCGTTTCTACCTCAGTGTACTAGTGTTCCCAGTCCCTGCAAGACCCCCCAAGAATGTTGCTCCCAATCTCTTTTCTATAATGCATTATTGCAACGCATTTTCACGAGGACAAGAGTTTTACCAACTCTTGATTGATTAACTCCATCAAAAACTTAGAAAACTGTCTCTCACTCGCCAAGATTACACCACACATAATTTTTCAGCGTTAATTGAAAAAGTGTGGTTATCCCGCCGTTTAGAAAATACTATCCCTCAGCATGAAAGGGTACATTTTTAATAACAGCCACATGACTATTAACACAATATTCAAAAACCTTTGAAACATTGCATCATTCACTTGGAAAAATTGAATAATTAAATAACTTTTTTAATAATGGGTCAAATGCTCCGAACTTTCGTCACTACTTCATGTCGTACAAATAATCCGTTACAACACTACACATTTCTACGTGTCATCCCTATAGAAGGTGAAAATGACTAGGCGATTAAAAAAAAAAAAAAAACCCTCACCTTGATTGCTCCATTGTAGATCTATTCTTATCCGGAGTTTACCGTGAGGCTCGAGGTTCACCTGCAACGTGGCGTAATAGAATATTTTAATCTTTTATTTATTTTTTCACTCAGCGAGTCATCGACGAGTTAATGAATTATATTTTATCGAATTATTACTGAGTATATTGAGGACAGGACGTTACGAATGCGAAATAAAATTCTTAGTCAACAACAAATTGTTTACGTGCAAAAGTCTGGAAAAACGTTTGACAAACTTATGTTTTTTGAAGAATTATCTATGAATTCTTATGGCAATAATAGCTCTTCTCATTATTTTGGACAAATAATTATCAATGTGTTGTCAAAAAAAAAAAACACTTTGCCACGGATTTATCATCCATTCGGAAAAGTCTATTCGTTAATACTCATTACTTAATTCTGAGATTGCCAGGACTAGAAAAGTTACGATTTCGATTTATGTGACTTGTTTTTTTTTCTCAAATATACATTTATGTGTGTAGTAGAAAAAAAGAAATACAATTTACATTCTTCACTAGAACTTTATCGGGTGTTATTACTGGAGAAGATTATGATATTCATCTTTATCTATTCCCTGTAAATATAAACCTCGGAGAGAAAAAAAAATGTTTGTCTCTCCGTACGTTTGACGTTTATGAGTTGAGAACCACTCAACCGATCACAGTGAATCTTCCACAGGAAGGAAGCTTATGATCCACGCTAGGTTTCGAGCTGTACAACGTTTTGATATATTGGTTATTACGAAGGGGCAAAAAAAGTATGCACGAGCAATCTAGAAATTCTGGAAATCGAAAAATCTGATAAGCGGCTTAATCAATCACCGTTTTGAAGGGATTTCGAATACAAATCGACCAAAGACCCGATACTCCAAATAGGAAAAAGCTCCACGGTTATTCTGGTGACAGCTCAAAATGAATGTAAAAAAAATCTCATAAGAAAAAAAATGAATTCTTTTTATTATTAGGAACAAAATTTTGGTTATTCTCAATCAAGAAAACTGTTTTGTCGTACAGTGTGAGGTATACATCGTACGTCAAAATATTGCTTCAATGCTGCACTCCAAACCGTATTCAAAAAAAATCTGAATTTGTCAATAAACGGATGTCAATACGTCATCGGTTAATTTTGAGAGACGTTATCTCCGTTGACAATAAATTACCAACGTCAAATTACTCAGCACCATTACTCTGTTCGAGAATTATCGGTAAACTATTGTTTTACAGCAGACCGAGTGTTGAATAGGAAAAGTTGGACAAAAGACTGTGTATTATAATTATCAACCAATAAGTGGAATTCAGATATAAAAAAATTCTTAATAACTTTCATTTCGAAAATATTGTAGAAGTGAATTCGATTTGATCAGATTAAATGTTTTGATAAAAAAATAAAAATGATTTTCGAACGAGGAAAATAAATGATGATATATTTATAGCATGTGAAAAAATGTGAACTTCGCAAGATCGGTTCTTTTTTTCAAGATGAATTGGGAAAACGGTATCTATCTGTTCTACACCAATTTTAAAGTGTTCATGGGGAAACACTCTTTTGATAAATACGACCGGCATGTTTGTAGAGCATATCTCTACCTCCAAATCGTTTTTTTTTTTTTTTTTTTTTGACGTTTCTGTATAATTTCGCTTGACCCAGTTATGGGCTACCAAAGCAAAAAACCTATGTTCCACTCTGATCGACTGTCACTGGGTAACCAATGATTGGACAGACAGCTTTAAAGTAGTTTTGTGCAGCCGAGAGTAACTTCTCTGACTCGTGCGAGTGATTATTTGGTAATTGTTTTCCATGATTTCAAGGTTTGAACAAATAGACTCAAAAATCGAATTTTTCTCATTATTTATCAACCCTGATGGTTTTGTCCCAATTAATCATAAAAACTTTGCAAATTGGAAATCACTTGTGAGTCCAGTAATATTTATTTTTGTTTTCTTTTATGGATCTTCGCTTCTACTTGGCCTAATCTTTCTCAATCTTAATGTTCTTACTTAATGTTCTTATTTCTCTCTCTCTCTTTATAATAGAACAAAAGAAAAAGTAGAAGTAATTTACAAGACCACACTTTCTGAGATGACAACAATTCCTTTTTTTTCCATTTAAGTAAATAAGTTGTTTAAGTAAACTTCAATTCAGTAGAATTAGTTGTAAAGAAGAATAATTTCGTCAGAAAAGACTGTCGAACAAAAGTTTTATTTATATTTAAATAACTATTCGATTTTCATAAGCCCATTAAATCCATATGAACTCTGATAATGGACTTAGCTTACAGTGTTCAAAACACAGAAGAATCTTATGGTTTAAAATGTCACTTTTTTTGCTGGCTTATGTAATTGGCCAGCGAATGTTATTGGCAGAATTTTTGCAATACAAACTTTCACTAGACACGTGTTTTAAATATTGAATGGTGGTTGGGTGTCGACAAATAAGATGGAAAACTTTGTATTGGTATACAAACCCAAAAATCAGTGGTTTCGTCTTCTCTTATGAGAAGTTCCTCGATCGGTATACTACAGTTTGCTACGAAATCGTCGGGTGGTATAGCCGCATTGTGAAATACTGTGAGTCCCAGGACAGTTGCATCTTGAACTTCATGGACGAAACTCTCGTTCCAGACGGGATCAAAGGTACGTTGCTTGATGGATGTGCGATTCAGGCGATTCTGATCCACGTGAAGAAGTACATATGGGTCTAGAATTGGTGGTGCGTCCTGCCAGAACTTGCGCTGTTTGTCGGTTGCTCTCAGACCAGAGGCCTCGAATATCTCTACTTTTACAGTACCGGTGAACATATTTTTTTTGTTCCCTCAACCGTTTAATCTGTGAATTTTGAATCAGAAGAAAAAAAAACAAGAATATAAGGCATTTTATTAAAACATACAAAGACCAATGAAAAGTGCAATGATAAATTTCAATAAAAAACTTTACATTATACAATTTTAATAGAAATTCTACTGTTGAGGATTAGTGACATTTTGAAACCTTGATATTTGCTTTCAAGAATGAAGGACCTTATCATTAAAGAACATACTGCATTAAAAAATGGAATAATCAAAAAATATGTGGCTCTCGCTAAACATAAATTTTAAAAAATGAACGTTCTAGTGATTTCGGTCAATTCTACAAATTCTGGAAAACTGTCAATTGAATTTGGATTTGTTGATTTGAAAGAATTATTCTAAATGGAAATTCTTGTGTCAAAACAATTGTCAACGATGTTTCAAGATACGGGTGCTAAATATTATTATGACAAATATAATAAATATTGAAAAATGCAAGTAGTGTACAGTCATAGTGCAAGCAAAATGTGTGGGTTTTTTCAATGCTGTAATCTCTTGTATCGCTGTTATATTACCAAGGTCAGCAAGTATTAGCAAATTCCTAGTATCTGCGAGGATGTTTTCAAATTTTGATAACAATTAACATTAGGTTGGTAAATATCAAAATAACAGGATGTAGAAGCTTGAATCATTGTTACCCAACAAGTTTCTTCTTTCAAGAGTCTTTGTTTGAACAGCTTAAAAATCCAATAAAAAAATTTCTGTATATTTCAACGATGGAAACTTCAATTCGATTAACAACAGAAAATAAGATCAGATCAAAGTTAATATTATATTATGGGTATGACAAGGAGAAAGATTAATGAACGACAGATTTGTTAGGGCTGCATGACAAAATGACTTTTAAAAAATGGTAAAAGGAAATGATGGAGATTCTATAAACTTTCTGAATGAATAAAATTAGGTCAACATACGGATAAATATAGAATTTTTATTTTTAAAATTAATTTACACGGGTATTGAATTACAAGGTCAGCATTACCATTAGTAAATTCATTTGATAATTATGTTAACAATTGAAAATCCTTGAAGCGTCTTTATGTTGGTAACAACAAAGTTTCAAAACAAAAAATTGAAACACAATAATTGGATGATTGAGGGTACAAATCAAATTAAATCAAATTAAATGCAATGGCTTCAGATATATCTTTGGCATGGACAATGTTGCAAATACTGAGAAAGCATCCGAAATGAAATTGCTGATGCATATTTCTTTCAAAACTTATTGATAGAATAACAAGTTTCTTTCTATTAGATAAGTCAAAAATTACTGTTTCCAAACTAATTGGATCTGAAAAAGCACCTTGCAATGTTTTATGTACGAATTCAATGAAATTTTTCCAAAAATTTCATTATAAAAACAATAACAGTACTGTAGAAGAACAATTGATTTCGAGAAATATTGGAACGCCTGAGAAAATGTGACAAATAAATAAAGTACAATGAAGTCCAAATACACGTCGAAATTGAAGTTTTCTTTCGCGGTAATAATGTCAGGAGAAATGAAATAAAAAATCTCTTACGTGAAGTAAAATCCACAATCCCTTCAAGTTGGGAAGTTGTCGGACGACGTGTGTAGTGTCAGGATCACAAACGAGAAAAAAATCCCCTCTAGCGTCACGTTTCGTCTATAAGATGCACGATATATATATATATATATATATACACACACAACGAAAAAGTATTTCACAGTCGAAAAATTCGTCAATTTCTTGTTTATCCCGAATCCTATGGATTTCCCTTTGCACCTGCTCTCAACCGTGCACTTTTTAAACGTCTTTCTATTTGTTGTTTTGCCTCGCGATCTTGCGATGTATCGCGAAAAATGCCGCGAGGGCGGCAAAGATCGCGAGATGTTATTTTATGTGGAGTGTCGTCTTTGAGAAACCGCCGAGCCGCCGATAACTCCGTTGACGGTGGAGTGACGGTAGGGAAGAATGAGGGGCGGGGGAACCGTATGACGCACTCGCGTTTCAAAACGACTTTGTGCACAAGAGTAAAAACCCATCCGCTAGCAAGCCCACAAGCTTCGAAAGCAGATATGAAAAAAAATGTCCTCGTTCAAAACACAGGTACAACATAAACACGCGGTGCACACAACAAAGGATTGACCACAGTTTTCTCCCATGGGTAGGTAATTGCTTTCTCGACCCCTAGTCTCTAAAATCTCTCTTGATGATTCTCTCGCGCCCTCTCCCTCCCCTCACTTCCAAGCATTTTCCTCAATGTTTTTTCTCCCTTTTTTCAGGGTTGCCAGATATTCAAACCATCGAATCGCCACCAGAGGTCTCTGCAGAGTGGCCAACTAAACTCCCAGATCAGACGCCCAACGTCGAAGTTTGCTATACGAATGGTCACTGCCCAGCGCACGCGATGATGATATCCAATCAGAACAGTCCTTTGCCGAATCCTGTCACATGCCACCAAATTCAACTCAGCGTCGTTCATGTAATCGACCAATAAAATAATAGTTTTTCGTGACTCCTCTTTTGATAAATAACAATCATAAGAGTTCTATATTACCATATAATATGTGACGACTTATTGAAAAAATGATCAATAAGAAATAATTTAGTGGAGAATGGTTCACTTTCTTGGCTTGATATGTTAGAACAGGAATAATTTAATATTAGTATATAGTCTGCAGAACCTATCATTCGATCGTTATTTTTTTGTGGGGCCAGATGAACACAGATTAAAAATAGAGAAACATTGTTTTCTTGATGCTCTTGTCGCAGGCGAGCAAAGGTAGCGTGTTGAACTATGTCCAATGGCAAGCGCGGTATACCAGTAAATCACTAGAGAAGGAATGTTCCCATTGGACATCGCTGATCGTTCACTCCGCCAAACATGTGATGCAAAGTAGAGTTTTGGGTGCTTTCCAATTCAGACGCACAGCGCGACACAGTATCATTCAATTGAGTCCTTGAAGTGTGTATATTTGTGGATTCGATAATTGGAAATGTCCTTTTGTCATTTGTGCAATTTAAAAAAATCACGTAATTCTATTGAGCTTCTTTAACACAACAGGCAACGATAATCATACGGGGTCGCCGTAAATATTTTGATCAATGTCACAACCATCAAAAATTAGCTGGTATCCTATATTCAGGCTCAAAAAACTGTTTTTCCAAAAAGTTCTATTTTATAGCAATTCGTCGTTCGAAACTTGCTTTTATCTTTGTAATTTCAAATCTCCACAGTAATGCACGGTGATCACGATAAAAAAAAGACTATGGAAATATCTTTTAAAAAAACGCGTTACCATTCTAAACAGTTTGAAGCACATCGTATACTTGTGCTTTTTCGTAGTAATTCAAGAAATACTGGAAAACGACAACATTGCAATTTGACGAAATGCAATAAGTTTCGAGGGAACTTTTTGTATATACATTTTTACGGTTATAATAATGTTGCCGGATATAACATTTTAAATGATTCATAATTTTTTGTGACCGTACGGCTGGTATACATTTTCAAAGCGCAAACAGGAATAGGTGATATTTTCTCTTCCTCTCGCTCGTACGTGAAGCTGCAGAGGAAACCTTTGTCGCTCCTATACGATCACTTGCGCTCACAGTTTCGGCCTCGCCTTTACTATCGAATCGTATAATGCGCGGGCCCGCCGCGCGTTGCTACTCCCTCTCTTTTCGTGCAACTCGGAGCAGCTTGGAGCGCGCCGTTCGCTTTCGTGTCAGTCGCGTTCTACACTACGGTGTGTAAAACCCTCGCGTTTATCGAGAAAAAAAAATTTACATTATTTTCTCCATCTCCCACCTATGGATTCTCATCTCGTGTGTTTCAAAGCGGCGTAGCCTTGGCTCCCACATTTAACTTTTCTCCCTCTGGTGCTCCCGTACGAGGGCCAAAGACACAAATATTTATTAGTTTCTATCAACTCTTTCACGCCGTCGTGTGTGCATAACTCGAATAAATTTGTGAACAGAAAAAAGAAGTGAATAACAAACGGATAGTGTTTCGAAGAGTTGAATTCGACGAACAGTCGACGAAAGCGTAACATATCCACGTACATGGAGTTTGCGAAAGGATAGGAAAATGCTGGTAAGTCATAACGCGGGCGGGAGAAAGAAATTCTTCGATTGTACGTGAGAGAAAGGGGTTTAGTCAGTGGACTCGACTTTGTCTTCCTCACCAATACTCTTTTATTATTATTCGTTTGGCTTAACAATCTCGATCGTTTTTATTTCTCTACATTGTTGTCTCCGAAATAAAGAAAAAATCAATCAAAATTTTCCGTCAACAATATCAACCAGAGTTCTTGAACTTGTCTATACGTGTGTGGGATTATTTTTTTGCTTGTGTTACATTCGTCGAATACACGTTCCGACCACCATTCGCACTTTTCGTGAACCTCATTTTTTTTTTGTTTCTATTTGTTTTACCTTTCGCTCCAGGAATTTTTCGATGTCTTTCCGTTTGCCATTTGCATATTACGATAAAAATCTACAAAAAAATACAGTTTTTTTGCTTGTATTCCAAAACTCTGAATTAATGGTATTAACTATTACATCGTAACAATACAAACGACATTTTTTCCACTATTATTTATCGATAAAAAAAAAAATTACTTCTGATTTTGTTCGGAGAGTTCTCAAAAAAGAAACGTGTGAAAATTGCCTTCTCTCTTGCTTCCTGTATAAACTTTTTGGCCGTCATTCTGCAATTGTTGAAAATATCACGACTCTAATTCTCTTTCGATCAGGCATTCAAAGTAACGCAGAGTATATTGTATTAAGTAGGTAGTTTGCTGTATTTTAATCCATTGAAACAGAATTGATAGAGTTTATTAAAGTAATTTTAGTTATGGAAAGATTCCCCCTTCTAAAAAGTCTAACAATGTGGTCCAGTTGCGTCTAGAAAAATTAATTTTTTGTCAAAAATAGGTAAAACGTTTGTCATAAATTATATTTTATATGAAAAGTTGATTAAATGCTTGAAATTTTTTAAAAATAAATTTAAATTAAATGTAACAAAGTTATATGAAAAATATGGACAAAAGCCCAAGGAAAAAGTACAGGAGCAAAAATAATAGAACAATAAGTACAAAACCGTAATAAAAAAATCCCTCAAGTACATGACTGTAAAAAATTGACAGGATGTTTAAGGAATTTTGAAAGAAATAAAGTATTTGTAAAGTCCATAAAAAATGCCATCAATTGAGAATTTTTCAATGTTCTATGGAAATTGAGTTATTTTTCATTGATTTATTCAACAGGGAGACGATCCGCCGTATCTGTCCGTCGGTACGGAGGTCAGCGCCAAGTACAAGGGTGCATTCTGTGAAGCAAAGATCAGAAAAGTAGTGCGCTCTGTCAAGTGCAGAGTAACGTACAAGCAGGGATTGGGAACAGCGACGGTGACGGATGATCAAATAAAAGGAACTTTGAGAGTAAGCGCATCTGTGGAGGCCAAACATGCTGATAGGAAAGAATTTGTGGAGGCAACGATAACCAAAATCCAGGATTGCAGTCAGTACACTGTAGTGTTTGACGACGGAGATATAACAACGCTTAGGAGAACAGCCCTGTGTTTAAAAAGTGGACGACATTTTGCGGAGAGCGAAACTCTTGACCAACTGCCGTTGACCCATCCGGAACATTTTGGAAATCCTGTTATTGGAGGCAGACGCGGCAGACGTTCCAGGCAAGCGCAGTGAGTCTTTGCAAAGAAGGCCAAATCTCATGAAAGACGAAAAATAATATCAACTTTTTAACTTTCCTTTTCTCTTTTTTCCATCTACAATTTGTTTTCTTCTCTATTTCAAAACTTCTCGTGAATTACAATAAGATTCCTATCACTATTTCTCCGTTTACAATTAATTTATCATCTAATTCTTAATTCTTAATTCTTAATTAATTCTCAATTGATAGTTTTAACAGTTTAGTTTGTATGAAGTTTGTATTTTTCTTCTCCACTGAAAGAAAGCTTATGATGAAGGAAGATAAAAAAGTTGTACAAACGTTTACTGATAATTTTTTTGTATTTTGTCTCTCAGAGATGATAGTAGCGAAGACGAAGGTAGTCCACCCCGAGGTAATCGAGATTCAGGCTCAGGTATCGGGGGAAAAGAAGGAGTCGAGACTGAGCCAGAAATTGGTCGAGTAGTTTGCGTCGAATTGGGTGACAAGAAAAAGAAGGATTACTGGTTTCCAGGCTTGGTGGTTGCACCAACTGCACAAGACACCGTGAGAATACGTGTACGCGATGATTATCTCGTTCGATCGTTCAAGGATGCTCGCTAGTGAGTAGAATAGTATTTAAAATTCAATTTGCTACCATTTGTTTCTTAGTGAATAAAAAATAATGCTTTTCGTACTTTTTGTGCCTATAGTTATACCGTGCCGAAAAAAGAGGCCATTGAATTCACTAAAGAATTGGGGAACAAAGTGGAAAACAGTGGATTAAAAGTTGCGGTGGAGAAAGCTTTATTGTTTTTGGAAAAAAATGAATTACCACCACATTGGGACAGAGATTCCCTGTTTGGAAACGCTGTATCGAGCGGAAACAGCGATTCCGATGCTGATCTCGATTCCGACGTAAGTGTAAAAGACTCCAATTATTCGGGGCCCTTTTTTTTTTAATATTATGCTGCAGATTCAATTTTTTTAACAGTTTATTGCAAATGAAACGTTCCAATATGTTCAATATCTCGAATTAATCCTGGAGACTGTTTTTTTTTCCTCTTGTTGCATTGATATAAAAAAAAACTACTGTTAACGTTGCAGAGTTCGGACGACGAGCCTCGGGAAGAGAAAGACCATTTCGTAGCGCAGCTTTACAAATTCATGGACGATCGTGGAACTCCAATAAACAATTGTCCAATGATCGGGAACGAGGACATCGATTTGTATCGGCTATTTCGAGCAGTTTACAAACTCGGTGGTTACAATCGTGTTACGAATCAGAATCTGTGGAAATCGATAACGCGAAGATTGAGTTTTACGATGCAATCGACACCGTCAACGCACAATCTCGTGAAACAGGCGTACAAAAAATTTTTACATTCTTTTGAGGATTTTTATAGAAAGTTGGGTTGTACGATGGTAAATCATCCGCGTGGTGCTACGAGGAAGCCGCGACCGGGACGTAGTCTCATAAGGGACAAAGATCGAAACACACCCGTGCCGACGAATCAGGCAACGACTCCGATTCCTAAAACAAGTACAGAGCGCGAGAAGCACGAGAACGAGGAAGAACCACCGGTGGTTCCGGCATCGCCGGCGGTTCCATCGGTATCGCCTCAACAGCAACAAGTTGCTGCGCAACAATCGGAAACACCAACGCCACCACCAGTTTCTTCGACGGCTGCAACGTCCCAAAAGAAATCTGTTGTTGAGGAGGAAAAGAAAGAAAAACGCTCAGAACCTGTGGCTCCAGCGCCGCCAATAGCCAAGGAAATTGTGAAAGAAGAAGAACCAACGAAGACGACGACAAAAAAGAAAGAAGTTATCGAAGAGCCAATCAGTGGTCATGAGAGTGACGTCAATGTCGAGGCTGAAGGTGGTGAATCTTCGAGCAGTGAAAAATCCTCAAAACCAGCAGCTCGTTTCACTCCCGTTCCCGCTGCCATTCCTGTAGCTACTGCTCGTACGAAAACTTCAACAAAAACGAAAGAAGATACGAGTACAAAAAAGAAAATTCACGAAAAGCGTAAAGCACAAGAGAACGCGTCATCGACTGCAGCGACGACTTCGAACGCACCAAATTCTGGGCTTGGATCAGGCACGACAGCGAATACACCGAATACAGCACCGAATGCAACCGGTGGAACGTCCAAAAGGTTAGAAGGTTCATCAAAACGCGAGGACAAGTCGAAAGAGGAAGAACCAACGAAAACTCGTTCGAAATCGAAAGACGATGCTAGCAAAGCGAAAGCGAGCGTCGAAGCGGCTCGTGAAACGCGCACTCCATCCCGTGAGTCAGAAAAAACTCGGGCAAATCCAACGAAACAACGTCGTATGACCGACGAAGAATTGAAGAAGCAACAACGCGGTAGAAAAAAGCGTGAAAATGAGACTGAAAAATCACGCTCCGAGAAGGACGACAGTAGTGGAGTCGAGAGTAACGCGTCGGCGCCGACTTACAAAGGCCCAGTGGAACTCGGCGATAGACTCAAAGTTTATTACGGACCAACTCACGAGTCAAAAGTTACGTACGAGGCTAAAGTAATCGATATTGAAAAAGACAGCAGTTCCGAGGCTGCATATCTCGTGCATTATACCGGCTGGAACACGCGATACGACGAGTGGATAAAACCGACGAGAATAGCGCAAAATTTTACGCAATCACAGAGTCGTATAAAACGTACGAAAGCTACACCGCGTCCTCAGACACCCAGTACCGTTGGCAGTAACAAAACGTCAAAAGCTTCTTCGACGGGTAATAACGCACCACCTGGTTTACCAAGTCGTCGTCGCGCACAACAGAATTCTGGAGGAACAGCGACAACTTGGTCGGTAACGAGTACAATTTCGTCTAATTTGTCATCTGGCACGAGTTCCTCAAACGGATCGTCGTCATCGACCGTCAGCAAGGAAAAGGAGTCCACAAGTTTCCAACCAGCGAGATCGACAACTCCACTTTCCGTAGCGAGTTCGAGCTCGAGAACAAAGAGTCCAGCAACACCTGCGACTTCCGGACGGCCGGTAAGAAACACCAGGAATATTGATCATGGCGTTGAGCTACGAAGACAAACACGAAGAATGTCTAGTCGTATGGACATGGTACATTATTGCACTGAAAGCGACGATAGCGAGACTTACGAAGTAGCTGAAGAGCCACGAAGACGAAGAGTTTATCGACGTAGAGTCGATGAGAGAATGAAAAACGAGGAGAACAGTGAAATCGAAGAAGATGAGAAAGACGTTCCTGAAGAGCCGAGAAGAACGAGACGATTACGAAGGACCGTCACAAAAGGCAAAGATGCGAAAATAACTTGTAATGACGGCGGTGGAGCCGATGACGACGAGGAAGAAGAGGAAGGCGAGGAAGAGGAAGAGGATGAAGAAGAAGCTGACGAGGAAGAGGAAGATGCCGACGAGGAGGACGATGCTGACGAAGCTGAGGATGCGGACAAAGAAGTTCCGACTCCTGCGACACCATCGAAATTAGCAGCTACAACACCGCCAACAACACAGACCGTTATTAATTCCGTTGCATCGAGCAGCGACCCCGAAACACCGAGTACAGTGGCTCAGACGTCGACGCAGGCAACTTTCGAACGTTCTCACGAGCGTCACGACGAACAACCAAAAGGTCGTGACTTTGATCTCAATCAGATAAGATCTGAACTCAAAGGTTTCGACAAAGCGGTCAAATTAGAACTTGTCAAGTTCGAAACGGACGAAGCTGCTGGAGAAACAAGTGTTAAATCTGAGTTTCCAGCAGATTTGGAGAAAAAATCACCGAAAGACGAGAAAAAAATTGATGCGTCAAAGATTATCGTTGATTATCCCGATACGAAACCGATTTTGGATATCACCGGAGCTGTTATTACCACGATTAAAAAATCACCCTCGCCGCAACCGACGGTCTCTCAGACTCCAGCTCCTGTTTCGATCGTACCACCGACAACCGTCGTAGCAGCAACTACGCCACCACCAGTACCACCTCAACCGCCCACCGAAGACGTTTACGAGTTCAAAGAACCCGAACCTTTCGAGTTCGAAGTTCGTAACAAACGCGATTCTTCCGGTGATAAGGACAAACCGAAAAAACGTGTTTTCGATGAGGAACCGAAGAGTCCCAAGAAGAAACAAAAAACATCGATGAGCCCCTCGCCCAAAGAGATTAAAACCGAAGTTGACATTACGAACGTCGACCAGAAAAGAAAAGTGCGAAGAAATGCAGCTAAGAAAATTGACGAAAACCTGGAAGTTTGTGCAGTCACCGCGGTAATAAACAAAACTTTGTCTTCTGCAGCTGCTACGAAAGATATTCCAGATAAATCGAGCCAAGTCACATCGATTACTCAACCCAAACCTCTACCATCTTTACCTCCACCTTTGCCACCGCCTCCTCCACCTCCACCGCCACCACCACCACCTCCAGGTTCCGAGGAACAGAAAAAACCGAGCACAAATCTCGAGATACTGTTTACCGATTTACCGAAGACCGAGGATGACGCGGCTGATCCCGATGATCCTGAGGATCGTCTCATTATTTCGGAAACTGAGGTTCCAGAAACAGAGCAAGTGACTCTTTTCGCATATCAACAAGAAACAGAATCCACGAACGACACCAAGCCCGAGAGAATGGAATTTAATGCCACAGTGATCGAAACACCGAAAGCAATAGTCGCTGCGACCATTCCCACGAGTGTCATTTCCGTCACGACTTCCAACTCGAGCGCGAGCATCTCATCGTTAGGTTCGACGGATCGTAAAACCCTGGATATCACTAGAACCGCAAGTGGAGTTTCGTCAAGTACAGCGACAACTCTGCCAACTCCGGTACCGATAAGTGCAAGATTGCCGGCAACATCGACAATCGAAGAGAAATTATCAGCAGCTGCATTGGCTTTCCGTCAAGTAAGAACGAAAGAGTCTAAACGTGAGGAAGACAACTCCGAGACAATGAAGAAAAGTGTCAAAGATGCGAGTTACAAAAAATCGGAAACCGCAGCAGCAAAAAGGAAGGCGAACGACGAATTGGCAAAGATTAAATACGAAGCAGAAACGGCAAGAAAGCGTGAGATCGCCGTGGAAGAATCGACGAAACAGGAAGAGGAACGTTGTCGAGAAGCAATGCGAGCCGCGATTAAGCAAAAGGAAGAAGAGCTCGAGCAGTTGAAGATACAAAAAGAGGCAGAATTGAAGAAAATGGCTGAAGCTAAAGCATCGGCAGAGAACCGTAAAGTGCCGGATAAACGTAACGAGGAAGATTGGAGTAAGCGAAAAAGTCACGAGATGCAAATTGAATTTGGAAGAAGTTCGAGTGAAACTTCATCGACGAGCAATCATCGCGAAGAGGAGCAACAGCATAAAGAGAATTTAGCGGATCGTCAACGAGATAAGAGAAAGAAGGTCATCAGCCAAGAATTTGTTGACTCTACGGACAGCAGTGATTCGGAACAAAAATTAGTGATTGACAGTGTGGCGGAAAGTCGTGACGAGAAACCAGCTCCTTCAAATTTTGACACGAAACTCAAAGCCGAGTTGGAACTTTTGCAACAGCAAAGTTCGCAACAGGAAACCATAGATATAAATTTGGGACGATCGAGCAATCTTCAAAATCCGTGTCTTCGTGCGATTCAGCAACAGGTACAACCCTGCTTAATAACGACGAAATTAACACCAAAAGCTGAAGAGGAAGGCGAGACCATGAGCTCGTTGTTGTGCGAAGAAGAAATACCGGGTTCTCCGGCTCCTGGACCTGAAATCATTGATCAGGATGGTAGTGGAGAAACTCGTACTATTCCCAAAGACGAACGTGGGGAAAAGAAGATGGTTCTGCTAGAAATGCCTTTTGCTAGTGCACCGACATCCGGTCCGCAAAGCAGTACAACGAGCGGCGTTAACGTCGGCCCTAGTCTCGGTGTTCCTTTGTCAAATACCTGTAATGTTTCTGTCACTGTAGCTCTTCAAATGCAACAACAGCAGCAACAAGTGGTTGGTGTGGTGGCATCGAGGCATCAACAACCTCACCCGGTTCAGCAACAACAACAACAACAACAGCAGCAGCAACAGCAACAACCGCATCAACCGTTGCAACAGCAACAACCATTGCAACAACCACAACAACAACAACAAATAGCCGGACAGGTGATAGCTCAGAGACGAGAAAGTAACGAGGCAGCTCCAGTTATGGACAACACGCCACCAACGACTCCAGATTCCACAATCTCCAATATTTCCGGATCACCAAGAGAGGAAGAAAGAATCGGTGTTTCTTCCCCATTGTCTGAGGAAAATGTCAAATCACATCGGGACAGTTCCGAAGCCGATGACAGTGGTGCTGGCAAAGCTCCTTCCGGTTACAGCGAGGATGACACTCTCGCTAATGTTGACGTCAATAACGCCACCGAAAGAACGCTTAAAACTTCCGTCAAAAGATCAGTCGAAGATCCACAATCTCCCAAAAAACGCAAAAGAAATCGCAAACATTCCGAACAATGCAGCAGTAACGTTCCTGCTGTCGTGAAAAAACCACTCGGAAGGCCACCCGCAACCGCAAGACAAACCAGACACGGAACTGCTCCTGCCGGAAGTGACAGCGACGACACTAGCGAATCTTCCAATCCATGTGCCATCGGCACTACGACCAGCGTTGGTGGAACTACTCCTAGTAGTGCTACCATCGCTGATAACAATGCCATTGCAACTGCTATCACAGAATTAAGCAACTCCTCGAGGTCACCGAAACCGATGAAGTATAATTTCTTTGTTGAACTCGGTAAGATAATCATTTCTTTCTAATTTTTTATCTTTGTTTTTCGAATTTTACAATGCAACGTGGACTCGATGATAATAATAATAATGTGATTTAAGATTACATCAAATTACATTATTACATCGTTACATCGTTACATTACATCAGATTACATCGTTTTTTTTTTAGATCCCGAGCTCGACGGTAGTCAAAGGATAGCGGTACTCCAACAAAAACTCACAGAACTTAGGAAAACCTACAACGCAGTGAAGGTTGAACTGGCAGGTATCGAGAGACGGCGAAAAAAATTGAGACGACGAGAGCGCGAAGGTGAGGATTTTGCGTATTGATAATAGGGACGATTATTTTTTTAATATACTGTGAATATTTGTGAGAAATGACACGCTAATTTGTTTCCATTCTAGCTCTCAAGGCAGCGAAAGCAGAAATGCAGCAAGCGTGCTCTTGATGGAATCGCAATCATCATCATCAACGACACACATTTTGATCTATCGCAATGTACATCGTAGATCTTCATTGTGTCGAAGTTTGTATCGCTGGAAAGCAACTTGAAATATTGGTATCATCTATCAATTTCTTAAGACTTGAATCAACCAAATTTAAATTTTGGGTCCTAAAAGGATCCGACCAATTTTGGTAGCTGAAAACTGCAAATAAAATATCTAGCTTTACTAAAAAGAAACAAAAGCAATTTGGTAAAATGTCAACAATGCGAAATTTTCAATACCGTAAATTTTTCATGTTTCGTTTTATCATTCGATTCGCTCTTTCTCATTTTCTCATATGTAAATAAATTCGACGACAAAAATTGTAATTTAATCGCGTTTTTTTAAAGCAATTATTGTGGTATCTCGAAATCGGGCCAATTGTGATTCGTAAATCGATTTTTGAGAAAAATCCAAGCTATATGAAAATCAATTTACCTTATCCGTTTACATAACTTTGTAGATACAGTTCATAAGACTTAGTTTTAAGAAGATTTATATTCATCACAATCCAACTTATATAAATATATATATATGAATGTGTGTACTATATACAGAATGTGTGTATGTATGCGTCGCAAGTATATCTATTGTGGATCCTCGAATTTGTTATACTTGACTTTCATTATTGAATTGTCAACGTCATTTAAATGAAAGACGCAAACAATAGAAAACAAACAAAATATTGCAATTTAATTAAACGAGTTCGTAAATTAGATACAATTTTATTCGTGTTTGTTTATTCCCTCAGGAAATTGTTCCACATTTGAAAACAACTTTTTATTCAATCGTCACAACAATTTCATGTATTTTTCGTACGGGTTCGCAATTGAATTTTTTGTTAATGTGTATTTTTTTAATAAGAGAACATTTCTGATCTGACGCTCTTTACTACCCTCGAAGTAGCAGCTTTATGTGGTTTCGTTTTTTCTTTGTATTTCGTGGTTTTCTTGTTCTATTTTTATACAGAAATTACATGAATGAATGAGTGAAAAATCAAGTTACATGTCCAAAGCCGTAAGTAACTAAAGTGAAATTAAAAACACATGTTTATCTGTCGCTTTAAATATCCTTGATCGAAAGCACTGATTCACTTGTTTTAGCTGCAGTGTAATTTTGTTACATCCTTTGGTAGGGGGTTTACGTGTTTTTTTGTGCGTTCCGATCTTTATGTTCAAATGTTTGTATGTTTGAGGGCAACAAAAAATCAATCGAGCGTGCGATACGGTTTAAATTTCCATGGGCGATACTTACACAAAAATACATAATATATAATACTAATAATAATTATACGAATATCGAAATATGCAGCGGTCGAAATTTCAACAATTTTCTTTCACTTCTGTGAATACATTTTTTTTTCATCTCTTATATTCCTGCTTCCTTATAGTTTCAATGAGAGACCAATTGAAGAATGAATGATTTGAGGTTCTAATTATTTTCGCAAACAGTTTGGTAAAGGAACTTTGTTATTAATTCACAAAAAAATATTGTGTACAACACAATTTTTCCTTTCTTTGCTACTTACTTTTGCTTTGTATGAATGTGTCTTATGTGAGTGAATAATTTGTAAATAGAACATTTATGGACGAATTATAAGCGGTATTATTTTGGCATTCATTTACTTCGATCCTGTTCAATGGACTCAAAATTTCCATCGGATGGTGAACAAAAAAACGTTAGAAAAGAAAAACGACGAACTATAGGCAATCGTATTTAGAAAAGAAAGAAAAAATCATTTGCTCCAAAAAATATACGTGCCAATTTAGGTAAATCAAACGTCTACCAAATTTTTTAGCTCACAAGTTTTATTCTATATAAATTTTAGTTACATAGAATAAAACCTTACAGGCCGTTCATCATTTTTAAGAATATTCGAGAAAATAAAATATAACTCACGTGCCCACATTATTGGATATTGCTACATATTTCAATATGGCACTCTATTTATTTATCCTGATATTTTGAATATTCGATTATAAATATTTCAAAAAACGCAACGGTCGTAGTGCTTAATTATTTGTGACGTAAAATTTATTTAATCTAAAAATTGAGAGCAAATTTGTTGGAATTTGGACAATTATTTTCCTCTTAATCTACTACGAGTTAAATTAATGATACAAAATAAATATTTAGGTTAAATAATGAAGGGATTACTAATCCAAAGTAAAAAAAATCTCTTAGCATGATTGAAAAGCAAGAAACAAAAATGCTTTACATCGAGAATTAAAATTGAAGGTAAGTACTCATTCTATTTTGCATCGGAAAATACAGCTGAATTCACAATTATCAAAAATGTACAATGCTCGAAAAGTCCTTCCAAATTCTGACTTACTTCATTTGTTTTTACAAAATGTAAGAAAAAAAAATAGAAAAATATTTTTATTTATTGAAAAACGGTAAAAACTTTTATTTCTATTAGATTTTTAATATTCTCGAAATGTTGAATTGTTGAAAAATGAGCAAGGAAAAAATGGCCTAATAAAAAAATTTCAATCATGGCAAGAACGTTGAATAAATCTCATGGACTATGGGGAAAAAATCATCCTTCAGTCTCTACTGTGCAAAGCTGGCCACGACGGGCACATTATTCTTTTTTTCTTATTTCCTTTTTGCGACGCTGATAAATGTCAAACAAAAAAATTTGCGATATTTCACAGCCCACACGATTTCAAGGAGACAATAATAAAAAAATATCCAGAGTGTTGTTTCAGTCGATGGAGCACAGGTCTGCATTTTGAAGTATTGAGTTGTCAACAAGGCGGAGATCCGGACGCAGCATTTGAATCCATTGTTACTGACGTAGCCGAAGAAGATGTACTAACAGGATTGATTTTTGTTTCCGATGCTAAATGTCTCCTGGCAATGATTATTTGTTCCATTAGTTCGTGATGTGCTTCCAGTCGCTCAATACAATGCAGACACGCTGTTTTTGGCAACGGATCATTGACATTTACCTGTATAAACAAAAGATAACAGAAAAAAGCTCTGTAAAAAAGAGTCTTTGAAACATGAAGTTTGACAATCAGCTGATTTCACTCAAACTACAATTATATAATTTCGATCGTAATATAATATAACGATAACCAAAAAATATCGAAAACATCACTTTATCTCGAAACTGTCGACGAAATGTAGGAGTACATTATTTTTGACAATACATATCGACGATTTACTTTGAGATTTTGGAAAATAACCAACGTTTCGAAAATGAGAAAATAAGGAACTCACTGTAATCGGTAAATATGCATTAATTTTCTCAGCAAGTTTCATCCTCTCTCCCTCTTCGCCATATATATGAATGACAAAACGATTCATTTTGCTGCAAAGCCTACATATGAAACCCGTGATAACGGCCTTGTCGGTGCTCCCCATATTAGTTTCGTTGTTTAAATAAATATACCAAGAATCTCTATTGAAAGGTGTATTCGATATAAAATAAAACAATAAACAAAATAATGACGCCTGTCGTACGGTAAACGTATATTGGAGTAATCTTTTATGTTTTTTTATTAATCCTCAATGTCATTAATTCTCCGATTTTTTTTCACTCCTGCCGCATCGATGACTAAACAGCCGCCGCGATAAACTCGATACAATAACTGAATTTTTTCACAAGATTTTCGCTCAGGCGACACTCACACGATTTGTTTATTAGTTTATTTATCTTTCTCTCTGTTGCGAGCACCTGTGTTTCGACACTCGAGATCTTGAGATGCTAGTAACCCTAGAAACTGACATCCCCAGCGTGTGTATTATTGGAATTAGAAACGCGTTTCGTTTTGAAACGAGCTTCTGGTGAAGGACCAGAGGGCACCATAAGGCGATTCCTTTTGTTGTACCTGATCACATGCCACTCGTCCAGATCAAATTATTTTTGTACATTTATTTTATTTTCTTTGTTCAAGATTCTTTTTCTCCTTATTCCTCATCGATTTGAAAATTGATGATCATGTCCTCATGTTATGTTAATTAGACATTTTTATGATGCACTGCCTTTTAGTGTGATATGCTGTTGATTTTGGGAAAGTAAAAGCGCGATTATTATTGTTTTGACTATCTATATGAATTCGTTTGGCTAGCATCGTCGTATTGTGCGGAAGCTTTTCCTGAAGTGCATTCACCCCTGCGACTGCGATCATTTGTCATTCCAGCTGTCACCTAGAAATGCTGTTTCATAAAAGGAATTTATGTTAGCCGAACTATCTTTTCATAAAAATCTTATCAGATATTCGCGTTCTAAATGCTTGAACGATCGAGCATGAAAGTAAATCAAAATCTCTATTATTACTTTTTTTTTTCATAACCAATTGTTTCCGACAGTTCCATAAGCATGAAAAAAACGAATCAAGACTTCGATGGTTTTCCAATTCAAATATATCCGCATGAAATATATAATATGGATATAAGGTAAAACGTGGCGATGCACTTTCTTAGCTCACATCAAAATTGCATCTGAGCGCATCCACATGTACAAAAAGAAAACAACTATCAGCGTTCGCAGGCCAGCTGTATGAGGAGCTGTCAACGTGACATCGTGTACACATATTGAATAATAAAGAGTGTTGTTGTTTATTATATTAGCACAACGATCTCTATTGTAATAAGTCATATTTTTATTCAAATGTCGAAATTGATGATACAATCTAGCATAATCTCGGTGACCAGTTCTTTCAATGTTTTTTTCCGTTATTCTTGACAGGAATGAGGATTTTTTTTTGTGTTGTGAATTTCGAACGTAGATTCGTGGAGTCGAAGGGGGAGGGGATAGAGAATGCACGGTCTGAAGTAAGCGACACTCGAGAACGCAGCCAGCCAGCAGCAAAGCTACCCCGCACAATCTCTCGTAAAATCGAGATCGCCAGAGAGAAAGAGAGTGATAGACAAAGAGGTGAAGAAAAGAGTGAGAACGGTACAAAACCAATATGGTGACTGATGGATTCGTAATCCACTGTTGACGATCATCAAACGTTAGAAAAAAAAAATAACATGTTTAACAATAGCGTTGTTGTCAGTTTTGGGGGTGGACGGTGGTGAAAAAGATTGTGATGGACTTGAGGTGAACAAAAAATTATCAAAGGGACACGAGGCAGAAAATCATGTGCGATGTGTGCGCTGACTTTCACGATCTTCTACTCTCGTGTAAGTTTTTTGTTCTCTTTTTTTTGTTTCCTCTCTTTTGCTTGAAATAAATTTTTTTTTCTCCGTTTAACCTCATTCACTTCGGTCTTCGACAACATTACCCTAGATTTTTCTCTGTTCAATTTTCAACGTTTTCGACTATACTTTTGCTCACTTTCCCCCGTTTCGAGTTTACATTTTTGTCCTACGATGTTTGTTGTGTACGCTCGTAATCTTGACGTTTTTAACCATTTCTTATTTATCTTCTAATCCCTACGAAATCCTTGAATTTATAGACGAAGAACGATCTACGAAGGAGTTGGATGATGTCTCTCTCTGTGCCATAGATGTGGACACGATACTTCACTATGTTAATCAATGGGTCCAGAGGTAATTTAGGTCTTGAAATTCAAGAAAATCTTTCTTCAATTTTATTTTCAACACAACAACAATTCAACTATCAACTCAGCTCTCATATGTTTATTTGTGAATAGACTTACAAGCGCTCATGGAGAAACATAAAGAGCTTTTTTTCATTCAAAATTCTAAATAGATTAATCCAAATACTATGAAAAAACTGTTATGGAATTCGTCGAAAACACTTAGAAATGACAAATTGAATATCACATTTATGCTTACCAGTGATTTTCCACAAATCCTATTGTGATGTGAGATTTTTGGACCTCACTGAATGAAATAAAAAATTTAATCAGAATTATTATTTGAAAAATTCTCATTTCTCAGACAAGGCTTTTTTTTTTTTTTTTTTTTTTTGAACATTTGATAGAATGATTTTAAAAAAATAATGAATTTTTTAGTGTTAGTCCAACAGTATTCACTCAAAAATGTAAACAAAGTATGAATTATTCTTCAAATTTTCCGCACGGTAAACAGCAATACAAACTCAGGTGCAAAAAATGCGTTTTTTATCCTGCAATCAGGGTTTATGTACTAAAGACATTTTTTTATCATTGTTGCGACTGCTTTTTATAGGATTCCATGAAGACTGAAACACCAAAAAATAGAATTCATCATATCACATAAATTCCGAATGAAAAGAAAGAACTTTTGTTAATAGAAATGAAAATAATTAAAAGAAAAAACCCCCATCTATGTATAAAAATGTTGCGTTCCAGACAATGTATGTGCTGTTACCGAGAGGCAAAAAATTTCGATCGTTTTGTACGTTTGACACAGAGCGTAGTGCTCTGTACCCTTCAGCAACTCAAAGCCATACGTCAAAAGTCAAAGCCACCGGACGAGGATGAAGTTGACGTGGAAGGCGTGTCACGTACAGCGGACGAGGAGGAAGAAGAAACGGAAGAAAGAAAACAGTCGCAGTTGGGTGATCTGGAAGAATCAGAAAAACGAAAACGCGAAGACACGTGTCTCAGTGAGAAAAATAGAGAAACGACGAAAGAATCAAGTGGCAGAAGATCTTCGGATTCATCGGCCAGTTCTAAACATCATTGGTCACAACAAGATCGAGAAAAACTTTTTCATCTTCTGTCAAAAATTTTTTTGCTCAACTTTCCACTCTACATTGCTATGAAACATGGAGGAGCTCTGAATCCATTGGCACCGGTAAAGGTATGCAATTTTTTTCTGACCTCCAAGTTTTATAAAGTTAAACAAAATTATTCAGCCAAAAATTATTCCTGTCACTTTAAAAAAAAATGTAATGTCCCAATGTGTCTCGATTTTTTTTGTCTTATTGTTTCAATCAAATTTCCCATTAGTTTATTTACATGAATTATGATTAATCGACAAGTGTTGAAATCGTTATTTAAATAGGACGAGGGAGGATACTGTGAGCCGCACGATCCGGAGGTGCCGGCGCCCTTAATACGTGCCGTTTCCGTGTTTTGCCATCAGAGCGGCTTCGAATTGATGTCAGCGTGTTTCGACGCGCCCGAACAATTACCAGTGGGTTTGGCACATTCCATGGTTGCAGTTATTTGCAATCTCAAACTGTGGTTGAATTATGGTAGCGTTATACAAATGTTTACACCGTTGCGAAGTCGTGTTATGAAGTACATGTGTCGTTTGGGTGACAAAGAGCTCCGTACACCGGCTGTGAGAACGATGGCAGGTGAGAATCGTCACTGAAATCGTAACAAATTCGTAATTTGAATTGAATTCCTTGTGTTTATCCTTCTTTATCGACATCCTTGTGTTTTTGTTCAGATTTCATGTGGAGCGCAGTTAAAGACCCGATAGACGCTGTTCTTCCAACTTTCGATCGTGACGGTCTCGATCTGGCTTTCAAGTACTTTACCAGCACGACACTGACCATGAGACTGGCGGGTGTTGCGCAGATCAATGCCCATATAACGGCATTCAACGAATTATGTAACAGCGAGACAGTCGCCGAAGTAGAACAAGTTGGTCATGCTCTCGCTGCTTGGTTAACAGAGAACAATATAATTGCCCATATATTTGGTCCAAACTTACACGCTGAAGTGATAAAACAGAGTCACATTGTATTGAGCTTTCTTGCAATGGAAGGACGCATTACTTCTTCCGATATGGATACGATGTGGCAAGCTGCACAGCTTAAACATTGTGCAAGACCAGTTTATGACTTACTTGCACCTCTGGTCAAACATCTCGCTCCAACACCTGTCCTCCATCTTTATTCTTTACTCGGAAAACTCGAGCCAAAAGACCATACGGAGCAGAGTCTTTTCCTTGCCTCGGCACTCATCAAATTTATTTGGACTTCAGGCGGCCCAGGATATCCTGGTGCTCTTACGGTTAAAAATCGCGATATGTCAAGAGTTGGTGATGGAGTTTGTGAGAGCAGCAGCAGCGATCCTAGCGGGATCGATGCCAGCAGCCCAGAGGAGGACGAAGAAGAACCGAGTCCTGCACCTTCCGAAGGACCTTCGCCAAGGAAACAGGCCAGAGGCGATAGCAGCGATTGCGAAGGTACTATTTCTTTTTCTCATCATTCTTCTATTCAGATCGTTGAAAGTTCAAAAAAATAATATTTACTTTTTACTTATTTGGAGAAAACTGCAGATACGATGCACCACGAGTTGTAACTTTTTTATTTTCAACTCCCGACCACCTTCCTGGGGGATTAGCTGATTTCTCTGAATTTTAAAAATCCACTGTTTGCAAAAGTAATAAAAAATTTCTTTTTAGAGAAATCTTTTTCGCGAAATTATTAAATGAAGTGAAAAGTTCTTTCTTTAATTATTGACGAATAATTCGTATTGAGAATAATATTTTGCACTGGAAAATAAATAAAACAATTTCAATTATGTATAAGAACAGCTACTGCAGCACGTAAGGATTCTTAAGGAAAAAAATCCTCCATACTATTGCGGTCGTTCTTGTATTTAATGGAAACGTTTTCGGTTTTTAGTTCCAGACTAACAATTGTATAAGCTGTTTTTGGTCGTTCGAAACAGGGATCACGTTCACTGTTCATTGTCGATTGACGTTCGATTGAATCCAAAATTATCGTAATTTTCAAATGAATTTGTGTTGAAAGCGTAAAAGAGCCTAAATTTTGGGCGACATTAGAGAAAAAGCCTTCGCGTTTCTCAACGATTAACTGTAATAAAGAATTGGCTCGTTTATAACTATTATTGTTGTTTTTTCAATAAAGGTACCTGCAAAAGAGGTAAAAGCCCGGAGCAAATGCCGGTTGAGTCGAATCTCGGTGAAGTGGAGGATTTTTCAGGAGTTTCGCAATCCTCAAAAATGAATCGTCCGAGCATCGAAATGTTGACGGAGAGTCCACCAACAGGCTCGAGTCCGATAGAGGATCAAATAATCGAAGATACGGAAGTGAAGACGGACAACGAGACGAGAAACAAGCATCAGCAAGCAAGTGCATCGGACGCGGAGGCTGACACGGAAAAATCGAATACGGAGGAGGCGGCGATAGTGCATGAGAAGAAGAAGCGAAAAATATTGAGAAAACGTAAAAAGCCACAAAAGCGTTCTAACGATCACGAGAGCGATGTTGGAAAAGTATCGTTGAATCAGATGGTTGAGACGGAAAATCCGAAAGAGTCACATGATTCGTGTTTAGGAATACTCGGTAAGAATAATTCGGAGAGCATCGAAGATTCCTCATTGACGATGGAGTCGACGGTGATGTCGGATTCTCCGCGTAAGGTGGAACGAAAATTATCGCGTGACACATTGGATTGCGTAAAAGAGCAGGAACAACAACGTTCGTTGGGAATCGAAACGAAAGATCAACAAGTACCGACGGTCGTTGGTAATTTGCAATTACGGGCGACGAGCAAGAGCAGCGGTAGTGAGAAATACATGTCGTTGGTTGGTGCGGACGGTCGTGTGGAGCGTGGTCCAGATTCCGTGGAGACGTCGCACGACGAAGAAGATAGTGACAATGTGGTAGCGGCTGGTGTTGTGGGAAGTACAGGTGGCGATGGTACAAATGCAGTGATATCCGACCTCGCTGGTCTCGTACATGCAACTGGACAACCATTTTTGCCATCGGGACTCGACGAAATGTTGTCGGACGAGGAGGGTTCTTACAGCAGCAGAATATCGAACAAGAGTGAAAAGAATATGGCGGACTTTGATGGTGAGGAGAGTGGATGCGAAGAAGAATTGGCACAGCTCGCTGCGAGACATCTAACAGCGATACAGATGCAAGCTTATCATCCACATTCGCATCATCATCATCACCATCATCCACATCATCCGTCGCAGCATCAACCTCCGCATCATCATCATCATCACCATCATCATCAACAACAACAGCAGCAACAACATCATCATCATCATCACCATCACCATCATCATCACCACCACAATCATCACTCGCAAAGTGGGATGCGCGTTAAAAAAACAAGCTTTCGACCTCGTCTCTCGGATCGCACGAGAGCTGGCAGACGCGCTCGGTTGAGCCAGCAATCCGGCTCCTCGTCTTCTCGTCTAGGCTCGCAATTCAACTTCGACAATGTCTGTAAATCCAGTGGCACTCCGTTATCACGCTTCGCCTCTCAATTCAATCTCGAAACTGTATGCAAACCTGGCAACACTCTACTCTGGGATCTTTTGCAAGACGAAAAAATAGGCCATTTGGGCGAAGGCTTAGCTCTCGAGGCGGAAAAAGCGCTTTGCAATTTGCTCTGTTTCAACGTCGATCGCCTCATACCTATGAAATTCATCGAAGGTTGCCTTGAGAATTTAGCAGCGAATCAATCGGTTGTAATATCTTTGAGATTGTTGCCAAAGTTATTAGCGAGTTTTCAACAATTTGGATCAATGGACGCTCACACGATAACAACTTGGGCCGATCGTGAGAGAGGTATGATGAAACACTTTTTCAACAATTTGAAAAATTACGCGAATACAAACGCGAGTGTGAGCGGGGGAAGTGGTAACACCAGTTGTAGCGGAAGTAGCAGCAGCGTAACGAGTGCCAGCGGTGGAAATAACACCGTGACAAACAATCTGTATTCACATCAGACAGAGATACAAGTGCGTTTACAATTTCTCTCTTCGATATTCTCGCCACTTGGATCACCCGAATGTTTTCGTTTGAGTCTTGAGCAGGTCGATATACTTTGGCAATGTTTGTCTCAAGATCCAACCTGCGCAGATGAGCTTTTTAGTTGGCTACTTAGCCAGGCTAAATCAACGGAACAACACGCTCTCGGTATGGACACTTTGAAACACCTTTGTTTGAGAAAATTGCCGAGTTTACCACCAGAGACAATAAGTATGACGGGACTGAGTCTCTTTCAACAACTGTGTAATCTTGCTCGTTTAGCAGCTGCGCATTTGGATCGTCCATTGCGCGACGTTGATTCCGTTGGAATGGATTTTCTCTGGCGAATTGCTCTTCGCGCTAAAAGCACGGATGTTAGTATGGCAGCGATACAATATTTGAATGGCTATTACATGTCGCGACAGTTGACTCAAGAGGCTGAATTCGTATCTCAATGTATGACTCATCTCGCTGCAGCTAGTGCGGATCTTGAAAACAACGAGGAAGCAAGTTTACGTTGTATTCAACGAGCATTGTTGTTACTGCGCACGCATCTCGAGGCTTTTCGTAAACGATACGCTTATCATCTGCGTCGTTGGGCTTTGGAGGGACGTGGAGCTGGTAGTCACGTCGCAATGAATACACAAGAGAAGGGACAACATTTAAGAATATTCGTACAACCAGCCGGTATACCGGACAAAACGAGTTTTTCACTGCTGAGCACCGATTACGTTGCGGACTTGAGAGCAGAAGTCGCCAAATGGTGGGATGACACGCAGAACGGTGGAAGAGCCGGCGGAGCGGCTTGTGCTTCGACCGATACGTCAATAGCAACTTCGTCTGGTCATGGACCCGGTGGTTCCAGTGTTACCAGTGGTACATCGGTTCTTGGTACTCTTCTGACCGATCGCGATGGACCAATACGAATGATCGCACAAGGACAAGAGTTAACGTTTGACTTTGATGAGAAGACACTCCAAGAAATGGGCTTCAAGGATGGACAGCTCGTTTTTATTTCATTGGGTGCTGCTGGCGCAAGAGGCGGTTGTGGTAGCGGAGGATCTGGAAATCGCGGTAACTCCAGTAACAAACGTGACATCGATTCGGCAAGTTTATTACCACCGCCGCCTAAAGAATCATTACCAACTCTTTTGCTTCTGAGGCCACAGTATTTCGAACAATTATTTACTCTTATGCGTACATTAAGCGCAATGAAAACAAGTGTTAAAGGAGGTCAAAAGATACCAAACACAAAGGCACAATTGTTGTCACGACGAGTATGGGACACGTTAACGCTTTTGCCAACGAGTCCAACGCTACTTCGAGGATTTCAAAAATTAGGGGAAACCTCGTTGCCCGAACTTCTAGATCCTGCGAGTCCGCAAAAACTCATGTATTCCTTGTACATCGTGGAATCATTGAGTCGACGAAGTCCCTCGATTGCCGTCACCGGTTCTTCATCCTCGAGCAACAATTCGTCATCGAGTGGAACGAGCGCGGTTACGATTACGCCGATCAACGAGATTTGCGGCGATACCGTTCCGGGCGAAAGTTGTATGAGTGGTGCAACGATCACTGAAGAACCTTTGCTCGAAGGTGAAACTAAGGAAACACAAATACACAGCGAAGCAGAGCCCGTAGCTTGGTCGACGTTATTCGTGCAACACGGAGGTCTACGTCATCTCTTTGATATTTTTATGTCCGGTTGTTTGGAACGTGGTGATGGCAGCGAATGGCAACAAGATTGCCTGGCTAGTCTTTTGAAACAACTTTGCCACCTTGGTGTCGTGAAAGAAGAGAAAAAGACTCGAAAGCACAAACCAGAAAAATTGGTAGTACCGAGATTGAGCGAAGCGATGCTATCGATGATGAGCGTTGAAACGGTGATGCCAAGATTAACGAGTATCCTTAACGAGGCTTCGATGCCACGTGATCCGAATCACTACAAAACCGGTCTCTTTGGTAGATCCCAAGTGATTCATTACGCGATGGCGTTATTAGTTTGTTGGGTACACAGTGATCCACGTGTCAGGCAATATCTCTTTTTACAAACATCTGCAGAGCCTTTCGGACACACTTGGTTGCGTAGATTGGTCCTTGAAGATCCTGAGCCAGCTGTACGCAGAGAAGTTTGTACAGCACTTTACAGACTGTGTTTGGGAACGACAGGGAGTGAGGATTACGATTACACGGATGGCGAACGTTCAGACGCATCGAGCTTAATAGTTTCAATGCTAAATACACTTCTCGACTATCTCGTTGTCGCTGAAACCATGCAACCGTCACTAAGACGAAGACCGGACTTACCAATGCATCTACATTCGGCATTGGACGATGGCAAAGAACCCTATGGACCGGCTTGTCGCGATTATTTTTGGTTAGTCTGTCGTCTGGTCGATGCTTTACCGGAAGATGCGATTAGAGAGGGTTGCGTTGAACCGGAAACAGAAACGGAACCAGGACCCGGTGACGGAAATAGCATTGATCTCGAAGCTTTGGCTAGTCGTGTTATCGATTCCGTGTTGAGCAGAGAACATCTTGAGACTCGTCACAATACCGTCGAGGACGATGCACTTGTTGGACTTTTGAATCTAACTTGCAACATAATGACGCACAATCCAGCTTGTAAACAGGCTAAAATAGGACAAAATTTGCTCAATCGGGTATTTGACTTTCTCTTTGATTTACCGAATCCACGAATGAAACACGTGCCCAAATGCAAAAGTCAAGTCTCGCGATCAGCCGCGTTTGATCTACTGGTTGAACTCGTTAAATCAGCACCGGAGAATTATCGTCTTCTACACGAAAAACTTTTGGCACAACATCGACCTGGACCCCATTCGCCATATCCCTGGGATTATTGGCCACACGAAGATGGACGCTCTGATTGTGGTTACGTTGGTCTCACGAATCTTGGTGCTACTTGCTACATGGCCAGTTGTATGCAACACTTGTACATGATGCCTCAAGCCCGAGTTGCCATACTCGGTGCTGATTGTAATCGTGCCAATAAACATCAGTCCACTTTGCGAGAACTTCAACGAATGTTTGCCTACCTTCTGGAGTCCGAACGTAAGGCCTACAATCCACGCAGCTTTTGTCGCGTTTACACGATGAATCACGAGCCTCTTAACACCGGTGAACAAAAAGATATGGCCGAATTTTTCATTGATCTTGTCTCGAAACTCGAAGAAATGACTTCGGACCTGAAGCATCTCGTAAAGACACTTTTCTGTGGCGTTATATCCAACAACGTAGTTTCTCTCGATTGTGAACACGTGAGTCGAACCCTTGAAGAATTTTATACCGTTCGTTGTCAGGTCGCTGATATGAGGAATTTGTATGAGAGCCTCGATGAGGTCACCGTTAAAGATACCCTTGAAGGTGACAATATGTACACGTGTTCGCAATGCGGTAAAAAAGCACGAGCAGAAAAAAGAGCATGTTTCAAAAAATTGCCTCACATTTTGTGCTTCAACACTATGCGCTATACCTTCAACATGGGCACGATGCTCAAAGAAAAAGTTAATACACACTTCAGTTTTCCTTTAAGGCTCGATATGTCCGGTTACGTTGAGAAGAAATTAATGCCTCAGCATTACCGAGAAGAACGGGAGCGCGAAACTGGTGGTGGAGATGCCGGTTTGGACAGAAACGAGACCGACAGTTTATCGATGGATGACGAACCAACGAACGACGATAAACCTCCCAATCGATCAGAATCACAAATGGAACATTATCAATACGATTTGATCGGTGTTACGGTTCACACTGGGACAGCGGACGGTGGCCATTACTACAGTTTTATAAGAGATCGAACCTCAGCGAATAAAGACAAATGGTTTTTGTTCAACGATGCCGAAGTAAAACCCTTCGATCCCAGTCAAATTGCTGCCGAATGTTTCGGCGGTGAAATGACAAGTAAAACATACGATTCAGTCACTGATAAATTCATGGACTTCAGTTTTGAGAAAACAAATTCGGCCTATATGCTTTTTTACGAATGGTGCAACGATCCTAACGTTGAACAGACGAGGGAGGAAGAGGCTACTGTCTCTAGTCCCGTAACTTGTGTCTCGACGTCTTACGGTTTAGAAGAAATCAATCGTTCGTTCGACAAATTATCGTCACCATCAATTCAACAACAGCAACAACAACAATCGCAAGGCGCTCAGGCTCAACAACTGCAACAACAATTGGTCGTCGCCAACTCGCCTCCGTTGGTATTAAACAAGGAACTCGAGGATTGGATATGGCAGGACAATACACACTTTCTTCAAGACAAAAATATCTTCGAGCATACATACTTCAGTTTCATGTGGCAAATTTGCGGCTATATACCGCAAACTTTATTATCCATGCAACCAGACGTTACGGAATTATCAGCCGAATTATCAACTTCATTTTTCATGGAAACTTTTATTCACGCAAAAGAGAAACCAACGATGGTACAATGGGTGGAATTGTTGACTAAACAATTCAACGGCTCGGCCGGTGCTTGCGCTCGTTTTCTCGAACGTATGGCTGGGGATTCCTGGTGGCCTATTCAGATTCTAGTCAAGTGTCCGAATCAAATGGTACGACAAATGTTTCAAAGACTTTGTATACACGTTATTCAAAGATTACGGCCGAGTCAAGCACCACTTTATTTACTTTGTGAAACTGAAAATGACTCGGGCAGCAGTCAGTACAACGGTGTTGGTACACAATCGTGTGTAACACGATTCGTCAGAATGTTACTGTCCCTGATGGAACACGCGAAACAACATTTAAAACATCTCACCGAGTACTTTGGCTTCCTTTACGAATTCAGCAAAATGGGCGAGGAGGAAACACTCTTTCTCATCAGAGTACAAGCTGTCTCGACAATGGTCAACTTCTATTTGGGTCACAAGACTCACGAGACTACCGACGCTGTAAGCGAAGAGGAAGAGGAAGAGGAGGAAGAAGTCGTACTCGCGGTAGCATCGGAAAAACTTCGACCCGCCTCTCTCGACAAAATGATTACGCTTATTGCAACTCTCGTTGAACGTAGTCGAGGATCCGATCACAGGTCATTTTCATATTTTTTAAACATCCTATCAATTTTTCTCTGTGTTTTTTCTATAAATCTATAGTTTAAATTATAAGAAAACACGTTGAAAACTTTTTTAAATCAACAAAAAAGCTAAATAATTAAAATATCATCGATTTCTTCATTAAGATTCTATAAAAATTCATTCCATTGTTATTCAATTAACTCATTTTTCAAATTGACATATTTTTTTGATGTTTCGTCCGTTGGATGCTTAAAGAAACTAGACAACAACAAAAATAGCATTACTCCGAGAAAACATTTTTCATTTTCATCCTGCTCCTGTAAAATCAATTCAAAAAATAAATAATATTTTTACATTTTTTTCTGCAGGCTAACGTTATCGCCAGTTGACCTGAACGCTGTAGCCGGTGGCAAAGGTTTCCCATTTCTGTATCAGCAAACTCGAGACGTCATAAATCTGAATCAAACGCGAAATCTCATACAATCGTTATGTCGTTGGAACGATCGTCTCGCAATTCACATCGTGACAATGATATTCCAAGCAATAACGAAACACACGGACGTTTGTCAGCCATTTTTCAAGCTCTTGACACTGCTGACCGAAGGTTCCGGTCCGAGTGGACTTCCATGCATGACACAATTGATACTGAGTCGTGTTTGGGAAGCTGCAAGAGTAGCACCACACGGTGCCCTCGAATGGTTAGCCTTGGCAGTCACAAGAAGCAAACTCGCTCACGCTTGGGTTCTGCAGGGTCTTGACACGTGGTTACAACATTTTCTCATTGAGCATGCAAATCAACGAGTTCGTTCAGCCGCAGCATTTCTACTCGTGTCACTCGTACCTTCGACACATTTTAGACAAGGTTATCGGGGAGCTTACAGACTCGGTCTTGGATGCAATTCCTCTCGTGAGTTGCAATTATCGTCCGAGGCGACGATTATACTGCATCAAATTTATACGGCTCTACTGCGGCTTCTTCAACCTGCTCGACACTATATCGACATACAAACTCACGGCACAATGAAGTTGACAGCTTATTTTGCTCTCCTCACTTATTGTGCTGTCTCAAAAATCGAGAAACTGATGGTGAGTTTAATCTTTTCTTTTTTTTGCATTTCATCTTTTTTGTTATTTTGAGACTCGTTGGAATTTTAATGATTGAATTATAATTATAGTTTGGACAGTACCTGAACGATTTGTGGACGCTCTTTCATCCAAAGCTCTCAGAGCCCAGCATACCAGTTCATCACAACAAACAGGCTGTTCTTCTCTTTTGGTATCACGTTTGTTCCGATTGTCCGGAAAACGTTGCGATGATTTTGCACAATCCACACATCACAAAGAATATAGCTTTTAATTATATACTGTGAGCTGATTTTATTTTTCTATCTACGTTGCAATACACGACAATTTTTTATTTTCATCTATAAATATTTTTTCGTTGAAAAATCCACAGTGCCGACCACGAAGACCAAGACGTCGTACTTTTCAATCGTGTAATGCTCCCCGCCTATTATGGCTTGTTGAGACTGTGTTGCCAACAATCACGAGTTTTTACCAGGCAACTTGCTGCTCATCAGAATATACAATGGGCATTCAAGAATATCACACCTCATCCTACGCAGTATTCTACGGTAAGCAAAATATATTTGTACGATTTAAACTCATGCATTTGAAAGTACGAATAACGAAAAATATTTTTTCAAAACAACAGGCCGTTGATGAACTCTTCAAATTAATGCAACTGCTTGTAACGAGACATCCCGATCAAACCGAGCAAGAAGAGGCTGAGATTGCATCGTTCAGAAGGGGAACATTGTCATCGTATCTCCAAGGATTGGACGGACGATCTTGTTGGGCTACTCTAATTTCTGCCTTTAGGTAAACGAAGTAGAAGTATTTTTAGTACAAAACAATTTCTTATAACATATCGTTGAAATTCTATTCAAATTCTTTATTATTTAACTATTTTATTAAACTTTCAATGTCGATACAATCCCATGAATGTTGCATTGCGAAAAAAGTCAGCAATGTGAAGAATTAGGAAATTAAATAATAATAGAAAGCATTTTTGTTGAATCTTAATCATCGTGTGTCCAATGCCACTTGATATCTTACACAAATAATGTTCACAGGTGTCTCATAGAATCGGACGACGATCGTCTATACGTTGTTTACAATGGTGGATTGAGCATGGCATTGGAAGCTTTTCATATGCTTCACATAATGTATCACGAAGCAACAGCGTGTCACGTGGCGGGTGATTTGGCTGAATTGATAGCCATAATCGTGGAACTTGTAAGATGCGTTAGAACCGCTCGAGATGGTCCGGATGCAAGAAATATTCTAGCAAATTGCAAAGAATGGCCGGACGTACTTAGAAAATTGGCAACCCTTTTAAACACGTATAATCCACCGGACATGCGTAATCTGGCGATAGATTTGTTGAAGGAGCTCGTTATGCTTGTACCTGCCGAAGCTATATTGATACTAGCACCGTTACTCTCACACTGCCATGCCGCGCTCCAAGAATCTCACGCGGCCGTACCTCCCGGTCCTTATTTACCAAGACGATCAACGGCGGCGGGAAAAATGGGCTCCCGACCTGCCAGGCCTATGGTACAAATGGCTGTCCCACATTCGCAACTCGAAGCTGCCAAAGGTGTCGATCCCGAATACGACAGTGCTCTCTTGGAATTTTATCTGCCATATCACGAATTGATCGACGTTATGTGCAGACTTGCCATCAACAATGATTGTATGACCGACACTCTTGTTAATTTGAGTGCAATGTTGGGTTTCGAAGGTAAGCATTAATATTTGAATGACACAATAACTTTACAAAATCATTTATTATAAATGAATAATAATTATATAATTATATATGACTTTGATTATGTGAAAAAAATGTTTATTGAGCAATTTACAGAACGGAATTAACAGGACCATTTGTTTACAGGTGTACCACTGCATTTGGCGTTGTTTCCTCGTCTGTGGTTGGACGTTCACGCTGCGACGCACATAGATAGAAAGCACATAGCGGCCTTGCTGTGTTCGTCATACACGGTGGATTATGTCGACGCAGTTTTGTTGGACGAGAGATCGTCACTGGGTGTGCCCGCGATTCACGCTTTTCTTAAAACATTTTTTCCAAAGTTAGCAAATCACGTATTGACGGAACAGACGTGTTCGTTGATCGACAACCTGGTGAGCTCGATGAGCGCGATGGTTGAGGCAGTTGATGTTAAAGTGTCGGCGCACAGATTAACGGGCGATCTTCGAGCACTGGCATTGGTCTACAGTAGCGGTTCGCGGCTCGAGGCACCGCCGAGTTTGTTACCCGCGCTTGAGACTCTCTTAGCGAGAACACGTGCAGCAAGGATGAAGGAAACGAGCCAACAGGAAACGGAGGCGCCCTCGAAAAAGCGTAAATTCACATCGACCGAAGAGAGTAACGAGGAAAACGCGAGAAGAAAAGCTCATTCGCCCACCGATGAATCACGTGTCGAAAGAGACACGAATTCGGAGATGGATATCGAGGACAAGGATAAGACTGAGAAAGAAGTTACGGAAGTTATTAAATCCAGCGAGTCCGTTGACGAGCGGCTTGGGCATGAAGATAAAACACATTGTCCGAAAAACGAGAGAACGAGTGACGCAACGACTTTATCGTCGAGCTTGGTTAGCGCTTCGGGCGCTGGTTCTACATGCACCAATCAATTATTATGCTCGTTGACGAACGTCTCGTGGCTCGAGATGTTGGAAAAAACTATAATCAATCTACAAGTGATCGTGACATTACAAACAAAAAATTCCTAATTCAAAGGATAAAAAAACAAACCAACAAACACAAACCAACAAACTGTATGAGCCAATTGTATCTTCTTCGTTTTCATATATGTATGTATATGTATATATACATATGTATGTGTATATATATATATATTCTTTTCTTTTTATTTTATTTTTTCTTTATCTCATATTGCTTCGACGATGCGCCACCTTCCCCCTCCCCCCTCCCCCCTCCCCTCTCTGGCGTACGTTGTACAACTCGTAACACCACAATGGGGACCGAATTTGTGCATAAGCCTGTCTCTAGTAACAGCTATTTGCCAAAATAAAGTATCATCAACGAGAACGTGTACCGGGCTGATTGTTGGCCCATTCTGCCAATCCATCCAGCTCTGTTTGCGTTTTCCTCCCATTTTCACGGTACAATTATAATATCGCTGCTTTTCGCTCATGTATTTTATTCATATTTTTTGTACATAAGTTCATTATTCAGATCGGTAGAGCGCTTTACACATTATGTCTCAATAGCGTGATACACATTTTTTGGAAAATTGTTTCTACAAACTTTTATAGATGAGAAACGACTGTTAAAAGGAGCGCGTAATAAAACAGCTTTGCGAATATCAAATTTTGAACGACTAATTATATGCAATTATTAAATTTGTTGGTCCAATGGTTTTTTGGTTTTTGTTTTTTGTTTTTTTTTTGTTTGTCATTTAAGATTGCTCGTTATATTTGTTGGTATTAACAAAATTCGTCAAAAATTTCTAATTCTGGAGTCTCTTTTTAAAAGAAAAACAAATGTGAAATTGTTATAAAATTTTATTTTGAAAAATCACTGCAGAATATACTGCTCCGTGAAATTGTAGAAAATTTTTCAACTCAAGTAACGAGCTTTTGAAAATGAAAATTAAATATTACTAGGAGGAAAAGAAACCGTAGCACCATCTTTTCACCAATTCGCTCGGGTCAATGTACATATTTCATAATAAATTATTTTTAGTGTTTTTCTTTATAATTACCAACATGCATAGTAATAAACTTAATTATGAACAAATTTCAATTGATCAATAAAAGTTTGTACGAACGATTTTTTAATTTTGACATTTTTAAACTTGTTTGCATTTTTGTTTTTTTAATTCCGCTCATTTGAGTTTGCTGAGAAAAAAAGAAACATATACATTATTCTCTTTTATTTCATATTTCGAAATTTCTTATCGTTGTTATAAAATTCTACTATAAAATTTGAATTGCATTTTCAATTAACGTCAAAGGTTAGTAATCCTGGAAACTTGTTGCTAATTTTAATTGCAGTCTTTTTAGGCAGAATTTTTCTGAAAAATTCATTAATATAATATAAACCAGACAGAGATAAAATGATATCTGTTTTTCGTCGCACAAAACAACCCTATTCCATTGCGCACTCTGCGGCCGTACATAAAAGATGTAACAAACTGAACGCTATAAAATCCTTTCCCCCCACCGCCGTTGTTTCAAGACTTCAAAGGAAACTGCAGGCTCGACTGAGTTCCGTTGGATAACTTCTCACTTTCCGTAGCGCTGCCTCATCGCGCTGCGAGCAATTTTCGAACGCAGTGTGAAATTCTTACTACGTATATTGAAATCATAACGCCGTACGCTTGGTTACTTGGTTTACTGGGGAACTGGGGTGTTTCGTTAACAGCCAGCTTCGTGGCGCGGTTGAAATTGAAAGAAAACCGAGAAGCAGCAGCAGCAGCGATTACGCGCTTCGTCATATATATTTTGTTGGTGCTTGTTCCCTTGATATATTTTTTGTACGTAAGGGCAAAGTGAATATTTCATACGCAAAGTGAAAAAAAATACATAAGAAATAAAAGTGGAGAAAAGTCGATTAATCAAGATGAAAACAATGGCGCATCATTACGTTGTAACAGCGCATAAGCCGACCGCTGTAACGGCCTGTGTAACCGGTAAGAATTATACGAGTTACTTCAGCTATAACCTTAATTTGTTTCGATGTATGAAAAAAAAAAAAAACAACACGCAAAATGTATAGCAACCTGTGCGCGTACTATTATTATAAATGTTGCCAAATATCGCGTCGATCACGTCCCCGAAATCTTTCTAGGCAATTTTACGTCACCTACGGACCTCAATCTAATATTGGCAAAGAACACGAGGTTGGAAATCTATCTCGTGACACCCGAGGGCCTAAGGCCCCTCAAAGAAGTCGGCATTTATGGCAAAATTGCAGTCGTCAAATTCTTCCGACCTCCGGTATGAACTTTTTTTTAAATTCTATAAATAGTAGAATTTAACAGTAGCTGAAAAAACCCAAAAGAAATAATCATAACACAATGGAAAAATATTGAGAATCTTTCTTCTATGCAGACACAAAAAAAAACATGAATGAGCAAGTTTTTGTAACATATCATATTCTTTGCAAAACAATTTGCTCTGTCTTTAGCTTTATCCAGTTTTTTTGTTTTATTCCAAAAGCAACAATCTAGAACTACTATAAAGTTCGCATTAGAATCTGAGTAAATATCTTCTCTATTCTAGTAATGCCCAAAAGTGTTTTGCTATATTAAATCACAAGAAATGGTTATAATTTTTCAAGGACCCATAAACTAACGAAAAAATATACATCAGTGTCACCCGTATATTTTGATAATTTTTTTTTCCTCTTTTATTAACTCGTAAGTCCTTTCAAGAGGTGAAATCAATCAACACAAATACAAACACAAAAAAAAAACACAAAGAAGGCATCAAACAATTACTAAGCCAATGGCAAAATGTTCCTCACATCAAATAGTCAATCTGACATGTTCAAATTTGCATGAACCCTTTTTGCACGGTGAGAAACCACTTATTGAATTTTGTAAATTGGCTGTAAAAAAAAAAAAAAAATTATTATCGAATGTTGATAAAACAAGCACTATATTGAACAGCAAAAAAAATCAAGTTGATGTGGTTTTCTATTTTTCCCAGTAACAAAACAATTCAGGGGTAGAAAGCCCTCAAATTCTAATTAGTTCTAAATTAATTTTAAGGACCAAAAGATTTGTCAATTCTCAAGTTGCACTATCCCACAAGTACTTGTATGCTAAGCATAGTCAGTTTGCACGTAGCTGGTATCATAAATATTCTTAAGAATTGAATATCATTACATTCTTTCAGTTTTTACTGTAAAGTTGGTGTACAGACTTTTATCAAATGCTTTACAATTTCTTTACTGTCCGAGCATAATAAGTACGTGACCAACAGTTGGTCTTTACATTTTTCTTTTGTATTTTACACAAGAACATTTTAATGGGTGAAAATATAGTTGAAACACAGAGTTTGTGTAGTTAAACCAAGAACGTGTTCATATATCACACAGCCTGTCAACATTATCTGATGAATTTCTCAGATTTTACTCATCCATGATTGTCAATAAATCTGGAAAAAACAAAAATATCGAACGTGATGTTTTCTTGAAAATTGAAAATCATCAACCAGTTTGTTTTATTAACATTGAATTATGTTTTTTCTATAATTTATGAATTTATGCGTATGTTTCACCACCTTGAAATACGCGTACATAAAAAGTTAAATATATCAATCATTAAAACCTCTCATGAGGCAATCACAAATTATAGTTTTCTTTCATTTTTCAAAGAGTTGCAACCATACACTGAAATTATGAGAACACAAGAGGGATACAAAAGTACCGTTCGTTGGAAGTGACAAAAACAATCTGAACAATTCAAATAATAAAAAATTCATAAGCAATTGGATATAAATAGAATAACATGAAAATTGCTGTTAATTTTGTTATTTTTTCAAAAGTTTTGTCGAAATATTTTCTTACTAGTTGAAATTTTAATTTACAGCACGAGAAGAAAGATCTGCTTTTTCTTCTAACGACACGTTACAATGCAATGATATTAGAATGCGCCGGAAACGGAGAAGAGTTAGAAATAATAACAAAAGCTCACGGGAATGTGGCGGATCGTATTGGAAAGCCTTCGGAGACGGGAATCAAAGCGGTTATCGATCCAAAAGCTAAAGTAATAGGTTTGAGATTGTACGACGGTTTGTTTAAGATAATACCGTTGGACAAGGACAATCCAGAGTTAAAAGCATCGTCGATAAGAATGGAAGAGCAACAGGTGCAAGATGTGAATTTTCTTCACGGTTGTGCAAATCCAACTTTGATAATAATACATCAAGATATAAACGGACGTCACGTTAAAACACATGAAATATCTTTGAGAGACAAAGAATTCGTTAAAACACTTTGGAAACAGGACAACGTTGAGCGAGAAGCAATGATGGTGATACCGGTACCATCGCCGATCTGTGGTGCTATAATAATTGGGCAAGAAAGTATTTTGTATCACGATGGTACGACTTACGTGGCGGTTGTACCCCCAATTATAAAACAGAGTACAATAACTTGTTACGCTAAAGTGGACGCTCAAGGATTGAGATATCTTCTTGGTGATATGGCGGGACATTTGTTCATGCTATTTCTCGAGCAAGAAAAAAAGCCCGACGGTACAAGTATAATAAAAGATCTGAAAGTTGAATTACTCGGTGAAGTGAGTATTCCCGAGTGCATAACTTATCTGGACAACGGAGTAATATTCATAGGTAGCCGTTTGGGAGATTCTCAATTAATAAAATTAATAACGAAAGCTGATGAAAATGGCTCGTACTGCGTGCCAATGGAAATATTTACGAATCTTGCGCCAATCGTCGACATGGCTGTAGTAGATCTTGAGCGTCAAGGACAAGGACAAATGGTAACGTGCTCGGGAGCATTCAAGGAAGGTTCATTGAGGATCATACGTAATGGGATTGGCATTCAGGAACACGCGAGTATCGATTTACCGGGTATCAAAGGAATGTGGGCGTTGAAAGTCGGTGGCAACGGTACTTACGACAATACTTTGGTACTCTCGTTCGTCGGACAAACTCGTATACTCACTTTAAACGCTGAGGAAGTTGAAGAAACAGATATCGCCGGTTTCGTGGCTGACGAGCAAACCTTTCACACAGGCAACGTTAGCAACGATCTTTTTATCCAAATAACACCGAGTTCTGCGCGTTTAATATCGAACGAGCGTAAAAGCGTGGTTTCCGAATGGCAGCCTGACAACAAGAGAACAATAAGCGTGGTGGCTTGTAACGGTCGACAAGTATTATGCGCAACCGGTAACGATCTCTTTTACCTTGAAATAGTTGAGGATCGTATAGTATCGAAAGGTTACGCTACTCTCCAGCACGAAGTTGCTTGCATCGATATTTCACCTCTGGATGGTTACGACGAGGCTCATCTCGTCGCTGTTGGACTTTGGACCGATATTTCAATTCGCATACTCACTTTACCCGCTCTCGAAGAAACGAACAAGGAATTACTCGGTGGTGAAATTATCCCGAGATCCATATTGATGACCTGTTTCGAGGGTAACACTTACCTCTTGTGTGCCCTTGGTGATGGCAGTATGTATTACTTCAGTCTCCAGAAAGACAGCGGCCAATTGTCCGACAAAAAGAAAGTTACTCTCGGCACACAACCGACGGTATTGCGGACCTTCAGATCGCTCTCGACGACCAACGTGTTCGCCTGTTCCGATCGTCCAACCGTAATATACTCCTCCAATCACAAACTTGTATTTAGCAACGTTAATCTCAAAGAAGTTAATCACATGTGTTCGTTAAACGCTGAATCTTACGCGGACAGTTTGGCACTTGCGACCGATAGTACTATCACTATAGGCACTATCGATGAAATACAAAAATTACACATACGCACTGTACCGCTTGGTGAATCACCGAGACGCATTACTTATCAAGAAAGTTCACAAACCTTCGGTGTTATTACGATGCGAGTTGATATGCAGGAAAACAACGGTGTGAGCGTCGTCAGACAATCTGCATCGACCCAAGCAGCTTCAACTTCTACCAGCAGCCATATCGCTTCTCACAATAAACCAGGACATACCGCAGCCAGTGATATTGGCCAAGAGATCGAGGTTCATAATTTATTGATTATCGATCAACACACCTTCGAAGTTCTTCACGCGCATACCCTTATGCCAACGGAGTATGCGCTCTCCTTAATATCAACGAAACTTGGGGAAGATCCTACGTCATATTTTATCGTTGGTACAGCTCTCGTCAATCCCGATGAATCAGAACCTAAAATGGGCAGAATATTATTGTTCCATTGGAACGATGGAAAATTGACGCAAGTCGCTGAAAAAGAAATCAAAGGTTCGTGCTACTCCCTCGTTGAGTTCAATGGCAAATTACTCGCCAGTATAAACAGCACTGTCAGACTCTTCGAATGGACCGCCGAGAAGGAACTTAGACTCGAGTGCAGCCATTTCAATAATATTATAGCACTTTTCCTCAAAACAAAAGGAGACTTTGTTCTCGTTGGTGATCTCATGAGGTCACTCACTCTTCTTCAGTACAAAACTATGGAAGGTAGCTTCGAGGAAATAGCTAGAGATTACAATCCCAATTGGATGACCTCTATTGAAATTCTTGACGACGATACCTTCCTCGGAGCTGAGAATTGCTTCAATTTATTTGTTTGCCAAAAAGATAGGTACGTTCGATTAGAAAACACACATTTTTAACGAATTTTCAACTTAGTAATTTCTTATTCCTTCTCGATTCTATAATCTTCATCTTCTCATTCTAATTTTCATTTTTTTAATAAATAGTGCTGCAACTTCCGAAGAGGAGAGACAACAGATGCAGGAGGTCGGTCAATTTCATCTCGGCGACATGGTAAACGTATTCAGACATGGTTCATTAGTCATGCAACATCTCGGCGAGTCGAGTACACCAACACAGGGTTGTGTATTATTCGGTACGGTCGGTGGTGCCATTGGCCTCGTCACGCAAATACCCGCCGGATTTTATGAGTTCCTTCATCAGCTCGAGGATCGTCTGACCACGGTCATCAAAAGTGTTGGCAAGATCGAGCACAATTTTTGGCGGAGTTTCAATACCGAGCTCAAGATCGAACAGTGCGAGGGTTTCATTGACGGTGATTTGATCGAGAGTTTTCTTGATCTTAGTCACGAAAAAATGGCTGAAGTTTCCACAGGCCTCACGGTGAGTAAAAATCAAAGAATTTCTTTATTAAAATACAAATTTTTGTAACCGTTTACAGTTTCAATATGTCTTTTTTTTATATATATATATTTTTTTTAGATCGACGACGGAAGTGGCATGAAAAAAGACGCAATGGTCGACGACTTGGTCAAAATTGTCGAAGATCTCACGAGGATACATTGAAAGATTATTTTTTTTTAATCAGATTGAAAGAAAAACAAAAAAAACAATGTTTCTTGTGGCTTTGCGTTCGATAAAAGTTTCCGCAGGCGTATGAGACGAGTGACTTTTTGTGCTCTGCGAGCACGTATGCCTATGCGTGTGCGAATGTTTTATGGCAAAAAAAAAAACGTAACCATAATGTGCGAGCATGTGACTCAGTGATACAAAGAAGAGAGTGGAGGAGAAAAAAATGGTTTATGACAAAGATTGCGTAACTATGGAAAGACAACTAAACGAAACAGTCGACTCGTGAATGTTTGATTCCATTTAAGGCGAGATTGCATACCTAAATAGCTTAATATCTTATTAAGTTGAAATGTAAAATAAAATATTATACCCTTTAATTTGTTACAAGCTGAAAGATCATTCAACCTTTAACAAACCTGGATAGAGTCATTTATTTAACAAAAAATAAACCATCTAAGATGTAAATACTTTTATTGAATTTTTCACAAGTGGACACACATAGACATAATTTTTTTAAACTAAGACCTACCCTCGTTTGATCGAATATTCCATGGAGTTTTAGCAAAAAAAAAAAAAACTATTTCTTTGTAGCAGGAGTTTGTGGAAGAGAATCGCGTGGTGCGCCAGTTTTTTTCAGCGTTTCGGGATCAAAGAGCCAAGAACGTATTTCTTCGACACCTTGACCATCCATTCCGCTGGCCTCAAAAACCGTTATCTTCTGTTTGACCTCTCGTTGCAAACGGGTGAAATGGAGCATCAGCAAAGCCTCGTTTCTCATTTGCCGATACGAGAGATCCATTTTTCCAAGAACAAGACCAATCTTTACGTTCTGCAATCTTGGCTCGACTAATAATGAATACAGCAACACACCTGCAGCGCTTATTTGGCAGAGATTACTCGCGTCCACGACGTACAATATTTTGAAGACCTTGAAATATTGATTTTCATTTATTCATTTATTTAATACGCTTGGTCCGTCTGTTAGCCCTTCGTATTTACACTTGTCTTGAATTTCGCAAATGTCATAAAGGTTTTAACAGTTCTACTCCGATTTACATGAAAATTTGAAAAAAATAAATACATTTATGTGATAAAAAATGATGAAATCACTATTTCTGGAATTTTTCAATTTGAAAAATAATTTTTATTTCCAATTCTACAATCAAATTATATCGACTCCAGTATGACTACGAAGGTTTAATTATTACAGGCACCCACTTACCCTGTCGAAGTAATGCTTCCAAATCGGTGCCATACTGCCACCAACTTCTTTTACGACCATATCAAAATGACCATCGGAATTTTTAATCGTAAAAAGATTTACACCGTTTGTAGCAACTGTTTGAGTCGCATCGTCGATATCGTCACCATGGAGTCTTTTCATGAGAAGAGTTTTACCAGATTTTGCTGGACCGAGACAAAGACACATATCGAAGTCTTCTTAGAGCTTTCCTAATAATTTCACAGTAATATATTCTTACAAAGAACAAAACAAAGATTTATAGAAAATTCTAAATCGTTTTTTTTTTTATCTTAGTTGAAAGTTTATTTTTCCATTTAAACAAATATATATATAATCTTTGTTTTTCTTACGTGAAGTACAATTTGTTCTAGAACGATTTTCAGTTTTTTTAAATTATTAGTTACAAACAATGATCGACAAGTGATCCTTCGAAAACAGCGAAGCAAATCATAACTACTCTGGCAGTGGAGAGAATTTTCTGAATATTGATCAAACACACATTTGCGTTGCTAAAGATATTCGTGTTGCGTCTCGGCTAAGGAAAGGAGAAAAAAGTCCACGTCAAATAAAAAGATAATTGATAATTAATAGAGAACAACATTTGTTTTTTTATTACGTTGACTAAACAACTACTTAAAATTTTTTGTGTGATCTCAATAACAAAAATGTTACTTCTATTTTTCGGACTATAGTAATTTTCGATCGTACACCGCAGCGATCGATGTTGATTGGCACTTTTCGTACCGAATAATCTTCGAATATATTTTGTCCCTTATTTGTCTTTACTTCACATTAGCTTTATAATTCATTTTATAAACAACATTCAATGCATTTGGTTCGGACCGACAAAGACGTCTCGTTTATGTGACTCTTTATAACGAATTGAAATTAAACGAGATTGACAATTACTTCATTTTTTTCTTCGTTTCATACACAGCACAAATCTGTATGATAGGCTAAAAACTGTACATATAAAAAAAAAAACGTATTTTATGCTAATACAAGTGCACTTTGTCCTGCACGACCTCATTTCAGTTTTCACGTCAAATTTTCTTATGTTTTGTTTGTTTTCATTTGTACATTTTTTTTTCTACGCGATTATGTGCATATTTATAATCTATTTTACAATTCTCATCTGTTCTTCCCTCCTAATTGATATACATAATTCCACTCCGTTCTTTACATTTTAATTCGACGATTTTCAGAAGAGAGGAAAATCTGCAAACATTTCTCAAACATGTTGACTAGAAATCTTTTTCAAGCGTCTTATAGGATTCTTTCTGTTACGTCCTCTCGGCCAACAAGGCACGTACTTTTTTTGGCATACGCCACGAGTGTAATTGACGATTTTTGCTTCCCGCTATTATCTGTGAAAATAATTATTCATGATTTTATTAATTTTCGTATTTATGACGGATTTAATAGCAAATAACCTTTTTTTTGCTTACTGACCTCATCGTTCACAACTTCCATACTGAGCAACATATTCCCAGGTCCAGGAATGCTGCACAACAATTTCGATTCCTGTAACAATTATGCAAATATTTAGTTATTGATTTTTTATTTTTTGAAAAGTAATTTGACTCTCAAATAGCGATGAAAAATAATCTAAAATTCTTCACCATAGAATGATCACATTGCGAATTTATATAAAAAAATTTATCTTAAAAGCTTATCTATATTAAAAGTGACAAAAAAACTGAGCATGATTCTTACCAGAGTATCGAATACGTAAATGTTGCCATCGTAACATCCGGCGAAAAGAATTTGTCGATAGAGACGCATACAAACAATGCCAACACCAGCATTGTACTGCGTTATTTGTTCACCATTCTGTATAAAAACCAAATTTTGCAATATTAAAAAAAAAAAAAATTGATTAAACATACGAGAAACTAAATAAATTCACGCCAAGAATGATCCTGTCTTTATGGCAAATGAAATTTCACGTTGAATTAAACCACAAAGATCCCATATTGCATGTTTATAGAAAACAAATTGATATTTTGTTTTGTTATTAACACGAAACGAATATGAATTTTCTGCGACTCAAAATTTTATTTTAAACAGGCTATTTTTCAATGTTGAAAATATTTGGCCGTAAACATTTTAAGCAGCCCAGAATAATGTTTACTTCACATTCTTTAAACTTGTTTTTCGTGGTTATCAATAAAGAAATTTAATGGTTCATCAATAATGGAAATTTAATGGTCAATAAAATTTAATGGTGGTTATCAATAAAGAAATTTAATGTAATTATATGGGAAAAGTAAAAAAGAAAACCTACGGTAAAATCGTATACTGGAATGGATGTACTGCTCGTGCCGCAATAAACGAGATTACGATCTCTCATCAGGCTGTACACGGTGTGATTCTTGTAGCCACAGATAGTGCGTAGAAATAGACCAGTATTTGCATCCCTTATAGTGATCGGTTGATTTCTCGATGCAACGATTAAGACTCTTCTTGGACCTTCAGCGGATGCTTTAAGAGCGAGTACAGATTTGTCAGAAAATTCCAGTCGATCGCCTTTTAAACCGCCCGACTAAAGAAGGAACAGCAAAACAATCGAGTCAGCCGAATATGAAAAGAAAAAATCGAGTAAAAAAGGGTATTGAGATAAACCATTAGCAATTGAATAACAAACACTGAATTTTGATAAACTGAAAAGAAAAAAAAAGAGTAAACAAGTTTAAAATATACAAAAGTCAGAGTTTAAGATACACTGTTTATAAAGACCTTGATACTGTAACGAGAAATGTGTCCAGATTTGGTACCGATGTAGATTATGCCCCAACCTTGATCCATACACTGAACAGGACTCGCAACATTAGCTGATCGGTCCTGAGCACCAGTCTAAAAAAACCCCCGATTTGCAATCAGATGAATTTTTGTACAAACGAAAAGGACCATCGAATAACGATGAAAACGTGTGAGAACAAGGTTTGATAAATAAACGATAATGGCTTTGAGCTATTCAGATCGATTCTCATGAAAATAATCTGGCGAAGAAGTGCTCAAATTGTTTTTTGCTTCTGCCAATTGTCCCAAAGCCAGGCGAACACACGGCCGGTTACCGTTATATCATAACATCGAAAGGTCCCATCCAACGAGCCGGAGTAAAGATTCCAACGTTTGCCAGGCATCTCGAGTACGTAGATACAAGTAACTGCAGCCTCGTGACCCTTGTAAATGTTCAATATTCCATTGGACGTTTGGCTGTACCTATAAATTGCACCGTCCTCACTAGCAGCGAGAAACGAATCTTCCAGCACCTAAAATTCGTCAAGTTTTTATTTATTAAATAAGTCGAAAAATCAGAGAGAATTAGAAAAAAGTCATACTTCTGTCATTCCGGCCCACATTTGCTTGAAAATCTCAAATTTCGTGAGTGACTTTACTCGTCGCCAAGTGTTCTATTCGCCTATTTGCCACGACATACACTGAGTTTTTTTTTTCCATATTAATCAAAAAATATGTGTAGTGTAGCAAAACAAATATCAAAATAAGGTCAAAGAAGGTGAATTATTGAAAAGTACAGTAGAAAAAAATGACTATTAATTAATTAATTATTAATTGAAACAAAAAAAATTGTTAACATTTAAGGCCAAGCATATGGTAAAGCTTTTTTGAGCCGTTTGCGAAGAAAAAAAAAAACAAAATAAAAAATAAAAAATGGAAAGCAAAATTAGAAATGTTAATTTTTCTAAGAGATAAAGTGTTTGAAAAAATAAAACAAAGTTCCATTCATCAAAACGATGAAATTCAAATGCTGTATCAGTTACTGTGTATTATTAAAATAATAGTGAATTCCAATATGAATTAATTGAATATACAAAAGATGAGATGTATGAAATGTTAAAGTTTTTTCTTTGATACATATCTAGTCAAGCACAGCCTCATAATGCGAGGTTTGTTTGTGATCACTTTCTCTTTATTGGATAATTTTACCTTTATATCCAGTATAGGACCTTTGTGAACGGTATATCTCGTTCTTCTCGATTCATTTTCGTTATCATTGTTGTCAGGTTGGGAAAGTTCTTCCGGTTCGATCGGATTTTGTGTAACGGTTGGCGCAGCTGCAACCTGAACAACCTGCACCTCGTCATTTCTTTCTTCAATTTCATCCTCATTCTCATCGGTTACCTCATCTATGACTTCGTACTCTTCCGTTGTATCGTAGTCTTCTTCGACCGCTATTACTTCCGGTTTATTCTCATTAGTATCAATTTGACTGCATTCATCTTGTTCCATGTCTTTCACACTTCTGACGTCATCCTCCTCAACACCTTGTGGAGTGATTGGCAAGTTGTCATCAAGGACTTTGACGATTTGGATATTATCATCATCTTCATCGTCCTCGTCCTCGTCGTCATCATCGTCAACGTTCTCCCTAACGACGAGACACTCAATGGGTGATTGTATTTTCTCTTCTTCAATTTCTTCCTTATCATCTTCCATTCTTTCTTCTTCTTCGACAGTCGTCTTCGTGGTTACAACACTATTTTCAAGTCTTTCTGGAATTTCAATTCTTTCGATAATGTCATCCAACTCTTTTCTCGAATCTTCCTCTTCGAAAGCTCTGTTCAACGTGGGCGGTGAAGGTGTCTCGTTTCTCGTGAGTATTGGTGGAGACAAATTTTCCATTATTTTACTTGGTGCAACGTAACGATTTATTCTTGAAATACCAAGTTTCTTAAGTATTTTCGGATGCATCGTTGGACTTAAATACGTGTATTTACAATCGATCAATTCGACCTTACAGTTCATCATTTCTTCGACAGACATTTCTTCACGACGCTTACGTTTTCTACTCTTTTTCTTTGATTGCTGATCAGACATTGACGATTGAATCGTTGGAGTGACAGATCGGTGAGAATGAGATCGTTTTTTCAACGGTTCACCATCGTAAGGCGATAAACCGCGAGAATTCGAACGTTCATGTTCCCGTTTTCGGCCTCTCGTACTTTTGGCATTATCCTCAGATTGTCTTGACCCTCGACGACTTGGTGGAGTAGCTTTTTCACGGTTCTTATTATTACGGCTTGACGCTGATCTTGGCCTTCTCAATGACACTTCTTCCTGGTCATTGTCATCGCTCACGTATTCTTGTCTCGATGGTGAATGGCGGGTGTCTTTATGCTGAGATTTTTTGTCCTTTCTCGTTCTACTCCGCGATTTTCCTCGCTGCTTCGTTCGACGCGAATTCATACGACTACGACTTCGAGGAGTACTTTCCTCGTTGTCTTCTACAAATGAGTCGTTCAGTTCTATTACTTCTTCCACTATTCTCACTCCGCGTTTTTCTTCCCCGTGAGGTTCATCGATCCACCGTTCATGTGAATTTTCTGACTGTCCCTCGTTACTTCGGTTAGTTTTTTCTTGTCCATCCAATCCTGATGGTTCCGGGCATTCTGGTGTTGCCGGTCGAGATCGATGACCAACTTCTGTCTGTTTCTGCTGTTCGTCTTCTTCTTCTTCCTTTCTCAATTCTATTCTCGAGTTTTTCACCGAATTCTCTTTGCTCGCAAATCTCGTGTCCGAAATATCCTCTTTTTGCATTATCTCGGAGTCTGAATTAATGAGATTTCCTTCAACGATGTCTGGGGTTTTCGGAATGTCAGGAATTTCGCTCTCAGAAGGCACGGGTGAATCCTTACGGTTGGGATATTCTTTGTGATTGGAATCTTCTTTCTCCTCATGCGAGTCTTTTTGCACTGAATCTGTATCTTTCCTGAAGGAAAAATCTTCAGAATCTTTTAGTGATTTTTCGACTTCTTCGGGATGATGATGTTTCTTCGTTTTGTTCGTTTCTCCTTCCGGTGCCTTTTTAACAATTTCTTCTTCTTCTTTTTCTTTCCCTTCCTTCTCGATCCTCTCTTTATTTTCATTGTCACCAACTACCCGATTTTCTTGCTCTTCTGTGTTTCTTGGAGTTTCATCGACAGCCGGAGGTCCTCGAGAATTTTCAGTGTAAAGTTCCTCAACGCGATTAGTCGCCACAGCCTCGATAATACTCGATACGTGTTTCGAAACTTTACCAGGATGTCTGCTCCTCGTTTTATCCTTCGTTCCTGAAGATGTTCCATTTTCTTTCCTGTGCAATTTTTTACGTTCAAACAAATTCATCAAGCCTGTTTTTGCCTCACTCGCTGTCATAACGGTCGCGTCTAGTAAAGATCGTCTCAATTCTTGTCTTTTCTTCTTCCGTTTTTCCATGTTCTTAGTTTTTCGATGATGAGCCATTTCTCGCTTCAACGATTGCTCGAGGAGGTCCAATCCAGTGGAACTTCCAATGTGTTCTTTTTTACTTGACGTTTCGTGGTTTTTCGTCGAGTCGTTTGGTTCCTGCAACTCCAAATTACTCTCATCCGAATAAATATTGTCCGTGTTGTTTACCAGTATTTTCTCAGAACTCGATTTGCCCTCACGACTTTTTGATTTTTTCAAACAACCCTCCGACTTTTTGGACTCGATCGATGGCTTGACTGTTTTTTTCGATTTCTCGCGTTTTGCCGAATCACTCTTTGTTGATTTTTCTGCTTTGTGGCCATCTCGTGAAACGTCGAGAAGATCTTCTTTGCTCGAATTTACATTTTGACGTTTGGACGATTGACGACTCGGAGATTTCTCTTTTTTACGACGCCTTTCTTCGGTGTCCTCGAGATCAGTCAACGATGCACTTTTTTCTCGTAAATTATTCGCACTTATTTCGTTACGCGAAGTTTCCTCGCCCAGGGTGCTCCTTGACGTGTGACTTTTACTTTCTGAAGGTTTCCTCTCTCGTCGTGGCTCAGCGCTGTCCCGTTCTCTGGAACGATGTTTCGTCTCACGGTGCGGACTCCTTTTCCGTTTTTTCGTTTTATCATCAAATTCCGCATGAGATGACTTCGTTTCTGTTTTTTTTGTTGTTTCGTCCGTTGTTTTGGACATCGGTGGCGCAGGGATGTTCGTTCGTCCGACCTCCAAGTCTTTCTCTTTCTCACTCATTATTTTCGACTCGTCGGTAGGTTTTTCGATGGAATCTTGATTTTCACAACTGGTAAAATCACCGCTTTCCAACATTTTATAAAGGGTCATTTTTTCATTCATTAATTTGTGAATTTCCACATCAATCTCCATCATTCTGGCCATAACGGTGAGTCGGGAATTTGGTTTTGCAACGAGTTTAACAACGTTAGCTGTTATCGCATCATCGACCAATTTTTCCGTCAATGTTGTCTTTTTGCTCGTTTTTGAGCCATGATTGTGATAACGACTCGATTTTTTCTTCACTCTACCGTGACTATGTTCTTTCGAATGATGAGATGGATCTTTTGATTTTGATTCAGAATCATGTTTCTCCTGGTGCGTTGTGGACGAGTTTTCAGCCTCTTCGTTCGGCGTTGTTTCCTCGTGGGTTTGTGTCACATTTTTGTCGATGCTTTCATCTTTCGCATCACAGATTTTTGATGAAGATTCAATCTCCGTTATTTGTTTTTCCAACTTTTCTTCAATATCAACGTCACGCACTTCGGAATCTTCTACAAAATTATCATCGTTCGATGCACTTAGACTTGATTTCATTTCACTGCATTTTTTCTCCGATGGGATGACATTCGCGACTGTTTGCAAAGTTTCTGTGTCCGTTGAACGAGGCTCGATCGCTGTAACTGACGTCGCCACTTTGATCTCGTTTTCTAACAATTCTTTCGACACCGAGACCTCCTCAATCGCCTTATTTTGACACAACGTTGTATTTTCTTGTTCCATCTTTTCGCTCGTGCTTTTTGTTAACTCTGTTAAACTCGGTTCCGTCGATTCAGAAGCTTCGACGTCGAGAATCGGGGATGGCACCGTATCCCGAGTATTCACATCGTCGATGAGAAAATTTTCAACGCTTGATAAGTTCTCCAGTACATCGGACTTTGCAACTGGTGTCGCAACTTCCATTGATCGTTCCTGCGGCTCAGACACTTTTTCATTGGCATTGTCGTTAGCGAAACTCTGCAACGGTTCGAGGGACATCGTGACTGGAACATCGACGATTTCACTCGCTACTGTGTATATCGTGTGACCCAGTGGATCCGGCAAACTCGTCTCTATTTCGTCTTGAGTGTTTTGAAATTGTTCGCTGTACGTTAACGGCAGACTGTCCAGACTGTCAACGACATCGGTATTTGTTAATTCATCCAAATCAATGTTTTCCGTTGCATTTGTAACTGTTTCACTTACAAAATTCAAGGGTATACTTTCGAACGTATTTAATTCGGAATCTTCCGTTATTTCAGCCTCTGTTAATACACGATCCCGTCGTAATATCGTTTCCTCCGTAAATCCTTTAAATGGAACACTGTCGTTCGAATAATCAAGTGATTCTGGAATATTGCTCGTTATCGCAGCAGCGTCCAGTGACCAAGCCGGCAATTCTTCGATCGGTATTTCCAGTGGAATTAACTCGGTCCCGGTTAGAATCGTTTCGTTCTTCTCTATTTCTTTTTGTACCTGAAGTGCATCGTGAATTTTGCTTTCTGTCGATTCTTTCATCAACGGACCTTTTGCCAACGTATTCAAAAGTTTCGGTTCAACCAATGTTTTTGTAACATCTGGAATAATTTTTGGTGTTTCCAGACATGTTGAAACGTCAGAATTTTCGATTTTTTCCAACACAGCTTCCAAAGTATCGGGAATTCGAGATTTTTCGGAATTTTCAGTCTTTTCCAACGTGTCTGGCATTTCCGGAGACTTCAATTTTTCTGATAACTCTTCAGTGTTTGATTCTTTTTTTGGAGTATCCAAAATTTCCGAAATGTTTAGATCTTTATCGAGATTCGAAATTTCCGAGCTACTTGATTGAATAGGAACCCTCGAAATTTTTGTATTTTCTAAATTTGAAGAATCCATTTTTACTGAATTTTCTAAAGGTCCAGCCTGAGGCTTCAAATTATCGAGGATTTCTGTATTGTCCACATTTGTAGAAATATTCGAGGCTTCTGTAGGTTCTACACTCGTCGGAGTTTTCAAGATTTTTGTTGGATCATGAATCTTTGAATGAGACGAAGATGAAGTCACAGTATCGTTCAAAGTGTCGAAATCATCAGAAATTTTTGGCTCATTCCAAGTTTTTGTATTATGAATAGGGTTTGAAATGTCCAACGGTTGATTTTCATTAACATTTGTCGAAAGATCCGAACTCTTTGCAGCTGTCACATTCTTCGTACTATCTAAACTTTCAATAAGATTTGAATTGTCAGATTCACTCAAATTTTTGTCATCATCGACATTTGGTCTTTCGTTCAAAGTTTCACTCGTTTCCGAAGTTGCAAAGTTATCACAAGCACGAGTTGAATCCAATTTCGATGGTAAAGGCACTTGGTTGGTTTTCAGTTCTGTGGCTGGAACAATTGTTTCGGTATTGACGAGACTTCTACGTCGGTTTAATCGAGTTGGTGGAACTATCGGAGGAGGCGTGGTTTCAGGAGTTTCAATACTTGTTTTCGAGCGTCCTCTCTTTAATTTTTCACGTAATTTCAATTCTTTTTTACCCTCGGATTTGATGTGGGCAAACTTACCAGCGTCGGCAGGTGAATCCTTGGCGACGGTTTGTGGCTCGTTGTTGGCCTGGGCGGTGGTGAAATTGGGTCTTGTAATTTTTTTTCTAGACACTTTCACCGGAGAAATATTTTCCTCGACATTGTTCGATGCTATCAAAGTTTTAGTTGTTTGTAAATTGCTAACTTTTTCATCGCAACTCATTGCCATGCTGGTCGAGGTTTCTTTGAGTTTTTTCAATCTCGGATCTTTCAATGGTTCCACAACATTTGTTTCTACCGTCTCAACGTCTTTTTTTCGACTTAATGGTATATTTAAAAGATTTTGAGTCAAAGAGGTTGGATTTTCAGACAAGAGATGAATTTTTTCATTCTGTTTTAGCTGACGTTGTCGTGCACGTTCCTTGTAAGTTTTGATATCGAGTTTTTTTGAGTTTGTTTTTAACGAGGTGTTATCACTGACAATGGAGATCGGTTGTATCGACAATTCGGGAGTTATCACAGTCGGAACGCTTGAAACGTTACAATTATCCGATGGTTTTGAAACGTTTGGAATTTCTGAGGCTACAGGTAAAATATTTTCTGCGATATTTTCATCGACCTGAACATGTTGATTCTTGGCTGTTTCTTCGTTGACATTTGTGACAGTTGCTACCTTTTTTATTTTAATGTCAACAGGCATTTGTTTCAACTGAGCTTTTGTTTTTGTTTGATGAGCAATGCTTAGATTAGCGGTCGAAGGTGCAACGATCGGCGGTACGGAGGATGAGGAAGTTGTTGAGGCAGGTCGTGGATCCTCCACAAGTTTGACGCTTACGCAACATTTGACAGGTGTTTTTTCATTGATCACGGGAATTTCCACATCAGGCTCTGCCTTGACGACAATTTCTTTTTTTATTTCATCCTCGTTGAGTAAACGTCGTGGTTCACGACCACGGGAACCTGACGACATATATTCCTCATTAGCTCCTTCGTTTTCGTTGCTCTCCTTTGAATCTTCATCGCTATGACGAGACTTGCGTTTTCTACGTTTACGTTCACGTTTTTTTTTCTCTCGTACTTTTCCTCTCCTGTCTTTTCTACGACGATGATGGCTGCTCTTCTTTGGTCTTGGTCTACGTCGTTTTCGTAGTTTGTCTCGTTCACGTTTTTGACGCTCGATCTCAGCAGTCACTTCGTCTCTTATTTCCTCATTAAAACTCTTTTGTTTCGCGATTTTTTCACGTTCTTTGATAACTTTGAGTAATTTGGTGACTGATGGCGTAGCCTCGTTGTCTTCGTTGTCACTGGAATTACTCGATGAACTTGATATTGAACTCGACGAGTCGTTGGCACTGCTGCGATTATAATCAACCGTATAATTAGTCGCTTCGTTGACATTTCGACTTCGCGAAAGATCACTTCCGCTCCAATCCTCGTGATGTTCAACATTTCCACTCACAGGTTCACCCAAACGTGACTTAATACTTCCAAGATCGTTTATATCGAACGCATTGTAATCTGGTCTTACATCGGACGATGGACTACGTCGCGATCTTTCTTCCCTCAAAGCTTCCATCGCGCGATATTCTCGTTGATAAGCCGAATAAGAGGGTTCGCTGTACTTTGCTTCCCATTCTTCTTTCGTTAAATTACGAAAAGCCACGGGTTCCTCGCAATGCACGTGACGACTCCATTTCTCGATTTTTGATGTTTTTCTCCCCGAGGATGATGATCTTTGTTGTAATCTATGAGAATCAACGTTTATACGTAAATTTCCTGGATTCCAACAACGTTCCTCGTCCTCCTCATCAATAACCTCCACGGGTTTAACTGCTTCAGCTACTTTCTTCGATGCTAACTTAGCTTTGGCTATACCAGCTGTAAATATTTCGTCAAGTTCAACGACTGCTCTTTCGACTCGATCGACGCTCGGGTCTTTACCAACTGGAACAATATTTTCTTCTATGTTTAGTGATTCTTCGGTTCTCTTGGCTGTTCTCGTGATCGGTAAATCGTGTGATTTTTTCTTCGCTCTTGCTATACCAGCTGAAAAAATATCATCAAGATCCGCCATGTTCAGGGAACTCGAATTATTCTCCAACGACGTCCCATTGTTTATCGTTGTACTTTGTTGATCGGCGACTGCTGCACGTACACGACGACGCTTTGATCTCGGACCAGGCAATGTACGATACTCGACATTTTCCGTCCGAGTATTCTCCGGTTTCGCTAATTCCGCTACCGATTTTTCACTCGTACGTAAAACTTTCGACTTTTCCAAGACACTTGTTGACGTCGTTGCTGATGTCGTCGCAGCCTCTGCTCCTTCCATCGGTTTCTCTCTCCGTCTTTTTTTCTCCTGATTCTGCTCGGACGCTACATCTTTTTCTCTCGCACCCACAGTCTCTCGAGACCCAATTTGCTTACGAGGTTCCGACTTGGGCGATTGCGTCGCGGGTGAAGAAACATCGCCCAGTGTCTCGGACATCATTTGAGACGAATCGAACTCTGACATTGTGTCGAGATGCAAAACTTCGCTCAAATGATGAATAAATTGTGTCGGTAAATTACAAACGTCGACTGTTGCACTCGGATCCAACATGGCACTCAATTGATCCATAAATTCTTCACGATTGTACGTAACCTCAGAATCTCTCATTCTTTCTTCCTCGTTGTTCCTCATTTCAAGAGACAACGATGAACGACGTTCTTTGACCAAATGTTTCATGGCAATATCGAATTTTCGTAAACTCGCGTTATTCAACATGTTGCCAATGTCGTTTTTACTCATTTTTAAAAATCTACCAATCACACGACTCTTCCATGATGACTCTGGATTCCGTGGATCGTTGGTAGATTTTTTAGACGCTGTTTCTTTGCTCGATCGTTTCACCATCACACTTTTATTTGTTTGATCATTTCTCGAGTGTTCTTCATCGCGTTTAGAACTTTTAAAATGTGTCACATGTTTCGGTGGCGAGGGTGATCGTGATTTCATCTCCTCCAAATTTTTATCACTTCGCGAATGGCTCGACGAATCGATTTTTCCGTTGTATCGCGTTGATCCTGTTTTCTCATCGTGTTTTTTTCGTTCCTCGTGTCCATTCGTCGCTCTCGATCTTTCTTTCGTTGTCACCATAACCGGAGAAGCTGGAGTTCCCAAGTTTTTACGATTTTGCGGCGGTTCTACAGCACTCGCTTTTAAAGTTGTTGACATAAATGGAGGTAAAGTACCAGAATCATCGTCTCGTTGATTCTGCTGATGCCATTCATCGTGCTTATTGATTATTTTCGGTCTCACGTTCAAATTAAAAACAACCTTTGGCCGTAATTGTTCTTCGCCCAATCCCGAGCTTTCCTCGATATTTTCCTTATGACTTAAGGGACTCTTTTGACATTCAACGGGCATTGGCGCAGGCCCATAAGTCATGGTTTCGTGCTTGATATTTTTGTTGCTGATTTTTTTCACGCTGCAATCTTTGCTTATCGGCTGTTCACACGAAACGCTTTTTATTTCTTTGCTTTCTACAGGTGGCAAAGGCGGCAATTCTATTGGCGGGAGATCGGGAAATGTTGGCATGTGAAAGAAACCAGATTCGTCGGAAATGTCACCATCGAGAATGTCATTTTCATTTGGCTCGACATTGTCGTTCATGTTCATAAGTTGCTTCGCAAATTCCATTGCTTCCTGCATATCCTCGAGCTCGGCTTCCATATTAATCGTTGCCTTTTGAGGTGGTGGTAACGGTGGTGGTAATTGAACTGGTAATGGCGGTTGCAACATGAGTTCATTGGGTAAAACCATCGGTGACACAATTGGTACGTTGGGCAGTGGCAAAATTGGTACGAAAGGATCAGACATACAAATTGATGAAATATTACTCGCAGGCGTTATTGAGGTCGTCATGATGGTCGTTGGTGGTGGAACTCCTACAGGAACACCATAATTAATCGTTGCTCCAGTCGGCACTAAATTCGTCATCGTACATGCTGCAAAACCAGATGCCATTGTGAAATCTTGATTCATAGACATCGATGATGACATTAGAACCGAACGTTCACGCGATGATAAACGTGGATCAAAAGCTGGTGGCAATATGGACTGTACAGGATCTTCAACTCCTACTATATTTTGTACTCGCTGTTTTCTATTTAATTTTATCAACCCTGCGGAATTTTCTTCTTTCGAACGTTTACAAGTACTCGAACTGCCATTATTCGCTTTTTCAAAATTACTCGAAACTGGTGATTCGTTACGATGTATTCGATGATGTGTGACATTTGGTGATGCTTCACCGTCTATTGGAGACTGACGATCATTCGGATTGAAATGTCCACTTGGATTTCTTACCGTTGAATCCGTCATGGATTTACGATTTCTCGAAGAAAAATTATCGAACCCTGTCGTCCTGACGAGCTTTTTTCTCTCTCGACTTTTTTCATCGATTTCCTGGTTAATCCGCGAACTTTCTTCCAATTTTTTCGTCTCTGACTTGCTGTTGCTCCGTTCTTCTTGTCGATGTTCTAGGATTCTCCTGTCCTGGGCTTTGCCAGATTTTTCTTCAACTTTTTTCCGAACTTCGGAATCTATTTTTTTGTCAATGTTTGTTCCTATTTTTATATCGTCACGGTTATTGCTCTTCGAACTTGAATGATCGGTTACTGTTGACTCTACTTTTTCTTTCGCTTCGTTTTCGCTTTGGTCAATTGTTACGTCACTATTTGTTGTGTCCTTAATTGCAAGGTTGTCATTATTCGTCGCATTTATGTTTCCCTCCACAGTCGTATTTGTTATACCGTCACAAGGACTTTCTCGATCATTTTGTTTCTCCGTTCTCGCGTTTTTTGGTGACTCAGTAACAGCATGTGCCACATTCACACAAGATTCAGAAGTTTTATTTTGTGACACGTCATTCGACGACGCGACGTTGTCACTTTCGACGCTAGTTTTTGCGAGACTGTCTTCGATTTTTTCGTCGGTAATTGCTTTATCGGAATCTGCACGAATCTCAGGTTCCTTTTGTCTTGGCAGCGAATCATTTTTGTTGTCCCTCAACTCTTTTGTTGAGTCATTTTCTTGCGTTTCTATCCGCTCGTCCAAAATCACTCCGATTTCTCCAATTTCCTTAATTATTTTACTCTCAGGGTCAATTTTTTGCTCGTTGCTCGTTTCTCTCGATTCACAAGTAACTACGAGTTCCGTGGTAGTTTTCGAATTTTCACGGTTTTCAAAATGACCATCGATTTGTACATTTTCGACATTTTTTGATAATTCGGTTTCCTTTATTTGATTGCACTCAATATTTTCTGTCTCTGTTGTCGCGTCCTGAATCGAAGAAGTTGCTAGAATTTCTTCCAGCTGAACATTTTCATTATTCTCGGAAAAATGCTCATCGATCATTCTCTTTTCTTCAGCCTGTGAGCTCGGAGAGCTCACTACGTTTTCACCGTCCAAATTAACATTTTGAGTGTGATCTTTCACAGTATTTTGTTGATCAACTTGCTCAGAATCTCTCGTGATTTCTTCGACAGTTTGTCGTTCATTAAAATTTTGCGTCATCGTCTCATCGGCACATCTCGAATCAACTTTTTCTGAGTTCGAAAGAATCTCGTCATTCACAGTCGCGGACGTACTGTCAACGAACGTTTGACTTGTTTCAGAAATATCGTTAGAAACTTCGGCATTTTCATTCGTTTCGACCAATCGGTCTTGCGTTGAATCGTCAGGATTGTCTTCGGGCCAGAGATCAATATCGATCGTGGCTTCGGGAACTCGTTGCACAGGATGGTGCTCGAGTATCTCGACTTCGGATTCATCGATATCCTGGTCAGCATCGTTACTTGATTTAGTACCTCTCGTCGTATGATCGTGATCGACTCTGCCAATGTCACGTAAATCGTTAAGCGTCAAATTTAATTCAGGTGGATCGTGTTTTAATTCAGGAATGCCACGATTTGCCATGCGCGGTTCTTGATCTTCATCTTGCTGGTTAAAATCTAACCCACCGTCGACATCATCGTTGTACCAAGTTTCCGGTGTGTTTTTGATAGTCGACAGCGTGCGTTTCAACTTGTCAGCAGCTTCGGTTATCTTTTGTAACCGTTCCTCCTCTGATCCAGGATGAACAATTTGTTTCTGGGGCTTCGGAGGTTTGGTTGTAGGTTTTTTCTGTTGTGGAGTTTTTGGGAGGTTGGTAGAAGATTTTTGGGTATTTTGAGGCTCAGCCTCGACAATGGGAGGGTAATCGACGACGGGAGGTGGTAAATAATTCGTTCCAAGAGGAGGTGGAAATGAGTATGGTACGAATGGATTTTGTCCTTGGGACCGATAGAAAGGTGGTATTGGAGGTTGGTTAAAACGTGTTGGACAACCACCACTCCAAGCTGAAAAGCCTCTCGACGACGGTCCAGCTCCTCGTGATGACCAATTGTTGCTGGAATTATTGTTTGACCAGTTATTCCCAAGATTATTATCCGACCAATTGTTGCCATGATTACTGTCCGACCAATTGTTACCAGAAACATTATCCGACCAATTATTTCCCGAATTATTATCCATCCAATTGTTTCCCAAATCATTGCCCGACCAATTGTTTCCCATATTATCATCCGACCAATTGTTAGACATGTTATTATCCGACCAATTGTTCCCTGACCAGTTATTACCGGACCAATTGCTGTCAGGTATTTGGGCATGATGCAAAGGTCGACCTCGCGACGAATTAAAGTTTTGTCGAGACCCATCAATCCCATTGCCACGAAACATTGCACCGCCCCCTTGTATGTTCGTCCCATCGGACTGCGCGTTTGATCTGGAACCTCTACCACGAAATCCCGACCTCGGACCGCTTGAGCCTTGCGATCTGACATTTCCTCCGTGAGAATCATGGCGGTTGTTACGCACATTTTGTGCTCCTGAACCATCGACTCCTTGGCGACGATGTCCTCTCGTAGCAAAGCCTCTCCCTCTAAAACCACCACCTCCGCTCATCGCACTTGATTCTTAATTCCTCGCATCGATCTACTTAGTAATACCTCCGCTCCAAAGCTTCTTTTCAACTGTGACGCCACTGTACCGAGAAATACTGTCTCTGCTACCACGTTCGTTGACTCTCATTTCAGAAATCTCACCATTGCGTTTGATCCGCACGCTCCCTTACTTCCACCTAACCTGTCAACATAGAACAAAAAAAGTTTAAGCCTTCCAGACAAATTCGCAGTGGAAAATTAATGTTTTGTTTAATAGAAATGGAATCTGACACATTGTTCAAAGGAAGAAAGAATTTTTCCCTCAAATCAAAACAAAACTCTCAAAGTTTAGCAAAATGTAAATTAAAAAATGCCGTATCGCGACACTACATTCATTCCCGAACAAATGTGTAATAATTGTGTCCACTACGTTTAGATTAAGAATCCATGAAAAAAATTGATTGAAACAACAAAGAATTGTATATTTACACAATTTTTTAATAAAATATCCAAAAACCTTCAATACTTTGTGGTTGTGTATTAAATTTTATGTTTGTGGAATGATTTATGATTGTAGAAAAGTATCTTTACGAAGGATCGCAATTTAACCTGTGTCTTGATGTTAAACATGAAACCGATAGAGAAACCTTACAGAAACGCAGCACGTCTACGTAGGAAAAATTTGTATATAACGTGTTAAATCACGCGTAACGCTCGATCGTAAAGAGACGCAAAAAAACAGTCAGCACAATTTATACACTCGATACAGGAATTATGAACGTAAAGTAAAAAAGTAATAACGCGATTCCCGCGTTCCGTTAACTCACCGAACAGTTGGAGAATTTATTTGAAACAAAAAAAGAACGGTGTAAACACGAAGCAACGAAAAGCACTCGTTGAATGACAGAAGTTTCAGATTTGCGAATGTTCAATGTACATTCTACAATTGACCTTCATAGAGAAATAAAAATTCCACTCCCGATTGTCAAATTTGCATCAATTATTGTTCATGAATAAAACAAATATTTAAAAAATTTCCACTTATTGGACGATCTGTACGAACACTTTTTTGCAACAGTGATGTCTTACATTGTATTCAGAAAACTAACCTCCAATAATAATTAGCACTTTACAGCCCTGCGTCCTGTGTGTTTTGTTCACGACCCTTCTTTCAATAATCTTGACGATATTATCGGCTTCGTTGCTATACGTGTAAACAAAATTATATGTGATACGTAAACTTTAATTACGGCGCACAATTTTCAACACACTTTTATGTTTTGTTGCACGATTGCATCTGAATTTAGTCTTATTCCGCGTGTCTTTTTCTAATGATTTACAGCTTCTATTTCTTTATTTATTCGTTTTTTTTACTCGTTATATATATTTTATTTATGAAGCGATGTATTGCTTGATGTGTTGCATATGACATAGATAGCGAACTATTCTCCCATGAAAACAGCGGCGAATCATAATTATTATTATTGTTGCTCCTCATTTTTTTTTAAATGTATGTATATATATATTCGCAATTTTCGATTAATCGAATCGAATGGTTTTTCAGCGAACAACTTCAGGCATCCGCGCAAACATGCTACACGCACGCACACCCGGCGGATCACTCGTCTGCTTTGCCCTCTCTGTACTTTATGCGAAGGGTTTTTTGGTTAAGTCGGTCAGGATTATATTAGTTGTTTTAACATTAACCAACGATTTTAAATTGAAATAAACATGGATTCAATTGCTTCGGGAGCCTTGTCAGGTGTCGACCGAGATGAACTTATGCAACAAGTTAAACAAGAAATAGCCCTCGCCAATGCACAAGAGTTACTCACGGTAGTGCATTGCATAATTTGTTGATGTGTTTTTTTGTCTTTTCATAGACCTTTTTCGTATTATGAATGAATGTCAATACTATTTTTTCTTCATTTACAGAAAATGACGGAAAAGTGCTTCAAAAAATGTGTTACGAAACCTGGTACCTCGTTAGACAGTTCCGAACAGGTACACGATTTTTAACGATGTTAAACATAACCTATAAAATTGCCGTACCCGTGAATTTCATCATTTTAACCCTCATATATATATGTACATTCGTGTTGTCACGATAAATATATAAATATATTTCTTTATTGTTGCAGAAATGTGTCGCTATGTGCATGGATCGATACATGGACGCCTTCAATGTTGTGTCAAAGGCCTACAGCGACAGATTGCAAAGGGAACGAAATCGAATGTAAATAGATAAAACGTGTTGAAAAAATAAACATTTTTTTTTTGTTGTAATCAATATTTTTCACTCACCTCTTATGTTTTAACGAATCAACGAGAGCGGACGCTGTTTTTTCTTTCTTTTAATATCAAGACGTTTAGTAAAAATAACAAGAAAGAAAATTTATTAAAACATTTGAATGTGCGTCACAAATTTTGGCCCAGAGAAATTGCTTCATCAAATTCTTGCAAATTGTTCTGAAGCTTTAACAGTTTCTTTGTATCATTTCCAAATTCCGATAGAAATAAGCTACAGCAGATTTTGTTATTGAAAAGTTAGAAATATGTTCGAATAATGTTTTTTGTCGTGGTTGCAAAGTTTTCCCATGCAATTTCCATTTATTTTTGAAAGTTTTAGAAAAAATAAAAAAATAAAAAATAAAACAATTAGAAAGCACATTCAAAATTGAAATATTCAACTAATTAAACTGCTAAGTGGAGAAATTAACAACTACTGGACATTTTTATTTCGAAAGAAAAAAAGAAAATTAGGAATGCTGCGAGCCAATGATTTTTATCAAACTGCAATTTTTTCATTTATCTTGGGATCGATGTCAAGCTGTCTGGGAAATGGATAAATAGGAGGAAATTAAAAAAGATCTACATGCAAAAACAATGAAACAAAAGCTACTGTTCCTCTAAGATGTAAATCATAATAACTAGGCATTCGATCAAGACTCACATATAAATATATGTCATTATGTTTGGAAAGTACAATAATCATATTTTGTATTCGTTTTGTTATTTCGTTCTCTCGATTTACACGATAATACAATAGGAACAGAGCAACGTCGAGTTTGAAAAAAAAGAGTCCAAATTCAGAACACCGTGTGTTAGGATTTTTGGACGCGGTGTTCATGTGAACTCGGTACAATTTTCGTTCGTGAGTCTGTGGCATGGACATCGATAAATCTTTATAATTATTATTCGTACTGTTAGTTATAAGTATACTTGCGATAATTATTTGTGCTGTTATTGCAACTATTCTCGCCGTAATACTCTCTATTTCATCTGACGTTTATCTTTCACAGAGTCCTCCTCAATGTTTATGCATTATATTATTAAACATTAAACTGTGCAAAGCGGTTCGAAATAGCCGTTTGTACAATTATAGATACAACTTAAAGAAATATATATCGTTTTAATAGGTTTCGCCGATCGATGAATAAAGTGAATAAAATAAATAGTAAATAGCATTTCAATTAAAATAAAACGATAAAACCATTATTAAAAATCCTCCAAAGTTCCTAAAAATAATTTTTATTTTCAAACCAAGTTGTACAGAAGAAAAATCATAAAGAAAATTAGAATAAAAAAAAAAAATTAATAAAACCTACTTGATGGTGAAAACTTAAATAATCAAGTGCTAAAACATCTTTACTAAATCAATAACATGGAGTTTAGTCTTGCTCGAAGCATAACAAAGTATCGTTGATAGATTTCCAACTTCGGCCTGTCAACGAAACAAACACTTTTGCAAGAAAATTCATTTTGCGTCTCGTCGTTTTCGCAAATGAAATACTAACTTCGAAACATTGACGTTCATATTTTGCAATAACAGTTCGATTCGAAATACTTTGTTAGGCTTCGTACCGTCGCATATTATATACATGAGTACAATTATATATGTCGCGAAAAAAAAAATCAAAATAAATGATAAATAATTAAAACAACAATGTTTTATGAAAACCCACAATTCCACAGTTATTTATTTGCATTGTTTTCTTTTGTTTACTATTATTAAATAATTAAGTTGTTTTCATACACGCTAAAAGGCACGATATAGCTACCAATCTTTCAACGTGGTTACAAAGTGATTATCTGTGCTTGTCTATGGACAGTACACGCACTGTGGATAGTTTCGTTAATACTTGATCGCATATTTTTGTTTTTTATTTGTGTTTTATTTTCTTCTACTCCTGTTCCCCGTCTATCCCCGAGCGTTGTACAGAATACCGATGTAAGTTTGATTGAAGTGCAAAAAGAAATTAGCAAGATAATGAAACAGATACGTGTCCCTTGTTATATCGAGAAATATTACGAGAAAACAAATAAATTCAACATCATTTTTATGAGAAAGACCAGTCTTGCATTGAATTCAAATTTGCATCCTTGGCATTCTACGGAAATTCTTTCTATTATTTTAATTTTTAAAATTTTCTTAGCTATGAAATTACTTCAATATTTTTTAAATTTCTTGTCTGGAGATTCTTCAAAAAAGCTATGAAACATTGACTATTTTTCGTATAGTATAATTTACGTAAAAATATTGACCAGTCAAAAAAAACGAAATTCGTTGCATTCGAGTGACAGACATTTCAAAGCTGTGGTTTTGAGACCATAGCAAGATATTCTTAACATATTTTTCTTCTCCAGCGTTATTTTCGTTTGGTATCTTTTCTTCTTACGAACTACGGTGAAAAATACTAGTATTGTACAGCGTTTTGCTATTGCTAGCCAATTAAAAAATATCTTAAGCATGGAATGTGTGTGTTTCCTACTGTCTACAAAATGTGGGAATGTTTTAATGCAGTACTGAATTTAATTAATTCGATCAGAAAAATGTCCTGTACGGATAATAGAATGTAACCACGCTGATTGGCCAGGAACACACCTGTTTTGTTTGTTTTTTCGCTTTTCTTTCCTACTTGCGTTTTTTTTGTTGCATTTTAAATATTTCGCTCAATGGTACACCATCGAGTTAGTCTCGAGCTCATTATATTAAGCGAGCTTGAGGGTCGTACCTTAAACAGGACTTGTCGCTTATTACAAACAAAGTTACAATAATGTAAATCGGCTTTATAATTTTAATAATCCCAACGTTCTTCCCAGACTCTAAACAGTATTAAAACTGTTTTTGTTGTTGTTAAGAATTCTTTTGTAAAGATGACAATATTACTACACATTTTGTTATTCTTTTTTACAAAAGGATTTTGATTTGTCGTGCATCCCAATTGATCCACATATTCGGTTGTACTTGAAATTTATTGCAAGTTCATACGAGGGTGTACTGTACCGTTTTGAGTTTTTCTGTCTCTCTCTCTCTCTCTCTCTCTCTCTCTTTCTCTCTGTTTCTCTATATCTCGCTCCCTTTCTAAATTTTTCATTTACGTTGACGTAAATGACATTGACATTGTTTATTTTAAAACATTTTATATTGTACTGGATTGCCCAAAAAATCACATCGTATTCTAAGTGGTTTTTGTTAGTTTCTTTTTTTCTTTCATCAGTTTATAAACATCTTGCGATACATATGTATCCAAGAAAATATATATGAGCACCTAATTTTTATTACTTTTGTCTTTCTTTACTTCGTTTTGTTTTTTAACTCGGATAACTTTAACTTTCATAAATAATTTTCGTCCTTTTAAACATGTAGCACCATTTATAGTCGAGAAAATAATTTGCATGGATCTTTTTAGGCAATCCATTGTATAAGACGGATGATTTACAGGTATCTTTTCAAGGAATACCATTCGAGTTAACTTTAGTTGAATGAGGTAATGCACAAAGTTCAGTCGCAATATTATGTGCACGGTGTGTACGAGTGTAAGTGAGTGTTTGTGTACATGTAATATTTTCTCTCTTTTTTCATTAGTTTTGTTTGTTTTTCATTTGTTTCTTACCAAGGCAAACGAAAGATATAGAAAAAAAAACAAAAAAAAAATCAGTGCATTTCCGGGATGAAAGCTTAACGTGAACGTTTTTTCAGACCTTGATGTGTTTAAATTTTTCGCGTCCATGTTTTTCACCCCTATTGGTTATAAATACGAGTAGTAATACTAAGCGCATTTACCGCAGAATAACGCAGGAGGAAAATTGTCCAAAAATGCAGCAAACAAGACAATATGCATGTTTAAAAGACACTATTTTAGTCCTGATAACTCGATAAAATTTCTTGATTATTTCTTATTTTTGATTAACAAGCCATTTTAATTTGTCTAACGAATCTCAAATCAGATTCATCGACAATATCATCATCTCGTATGTTAGAAAGTGTACAAAAATATTTTGTTCAGTGTCATCGTGTTTTTGTTTTCTTTTGAATATTTACAAAATATATCGTAGAAAGAACCAAAACGGAGGGAAAAAAACACAATGTAGTGGACCGTTTTTCCTTCTACGCTCGTTTGCAGCGCATATCTTATAAAATATTGAGCCCCAAATCTGGCAGTGTGTAATGTGTCCCATCATGGACATTTAAACTGCTAAATTTGTTTTTATTTTATTTTCGTTTTTTTTTCTTCTATCAGCAGCATATGCATTAAAGACATTAATGTCTTAATAGGATATCGCTTACCAGAATTAGGAGTGTAATTCAATTTTTTCCGCTTACAACGCTTAGAACCTTAAACCTACGTTACTTATCGTTTTCTTTTTTTTTTCTTTTTTTTAAGGTGAATAAAAATTACACAACGTCGTTATAGTCTACGGTAATACCTTTTGAAAAATTCGATATACCGTTATCTCCGCTGGTATCTTCGAGCTACGAGAAAAGAATCAATTTTTTATTGAGTATCTTTTCGAAATTGTCGTTTTTACGTTTTCTACCTTCAAACACCACACTGAATTTTAAAAACTTATGAAAATGTCTTTTTCTTTTATTTTCTAGAGTTCTTCTTCGACGATTTGATGATCGGTAGCAATTATTATAATGGATTTATACTTGTAATTACAATTGACAAATAATTTTCAAAAATTTAACGGACCAAACAGTATGGTGTTCATTAGAGGATAATTATAAATATTTGAAATTTTACTCACGCAAGACGCGTTGCTGAATACTTCTTCGATCTCGTCTATCTCCTCACTCAATTCATCTCCTCTCGCGCTATGACTCTTCTCCTGCTTTATCTTTTTCGTACTTCGATCTGGCGACTCAGCGTCAGATTCTTTGACTGGACTTTGCTCGTTGGCGCTTCCCGATGCTGACGAGACAAAATCTTCCTCGTAATTGTCACCACCATCGCCCCCTATTATTTTATAATTTACTACTATGAAAATTGTTCGAATATTTTGCCGGTCAAAATGTTTTTCTTTTAATTATTTAAATTTCGAAGACACATTAATATACTTTGAGCACTTTGACTTACCTAACCCAATATCCATGAGTTCTTTCAAGTCGTTAATATTAGTTTTTTTACCATTCAACGGTGGCAAATCACCAAAAATTGAATTAGTCTTGGGCGCGAGGGGCGGCAATTCCCCCAAAAGGGTTTCGTTTTTGCGTACGTCACCAACTTTTTGTCTCTTACCATCGACTATTATTTCTTCGAAAAATACAGTTTTTTCGAAATTGTTTTCCGCATCGATGATTTTCATGTTCTGAGCGTTATTCGTAATTCGTAAATCCGCGCTTCTTTGCTTGGTTTCGAATTCTTCATTTTGATTAATCTCTCTCTCGCAATCTATGCTCTCGTCGAACTTAATAAGTTGTTCACTCTTGTTTATTATATTCGTATCTTTGTCTATTTTGGTCTCTTGCTTACGGCTGTTATTCGTCGGGACATTTTGATTATTCGGACTGACAGATAATTTACTCGATAGTACATTGTTATTGGCTGTCCCATCGGCCAAATCCGAGTCTAGATTGTCCTCAAAACTCTCATTGTTATCCCTAAGTGTTGATTTTTTGTGCGATTCGCTGCTCGACGTATCCACCGTATCGTTGACCAATTTTTTTTTATCAGTTATTGTCACGTTTATCGGTAAATCGGGACTAGCGACCGAAATACTTTCGGCCTTGTCGGACGAATCGTTGTCGTTTGAGAATGAAGTTGATTCCTTGTTATGGACGACTTTAGGTACCGAAATTTCGAATGTTGCGTTAGAAAAGTTTGTCGACGTTTCGTTCGTTTTGTTTAGTCTGGAGTCACCAAAGTCGCTCTAAAAATAAAAAAAAAAAAGCAAATGTTTTTCATGCTTCCATTGAATTTTATTACAATTTTATGGATTTGAAAGATTGAGATGCAAGAATTAAACGGAAAATCAAATGCATTTTTTTTATTTCATACTTTTTGGGTGTTGTTGAAGGCACCGTTGATGCTGCTTTTGAGGATTTCTCCGAGCAACGGCTCGTTGGTACTGATACCTAATTTTTCAGACAATTTGTTTCTCCCTGGATAATTATACTCCTTTCCAAAATAGGTTTCAGAATCATACACAGATATGGTATAATCCAGTCCAAAGTATTCTAGAAACTCTCTAACTAAGGAAAACAATAATTTTCCATCCTCATTCCCAAGGTACTGTTTCACCGTTTCGTTGAGTAATGGCTCCGGATTCTGAAATAAAAAAAAACGTAACCCAACAGCTAAAAACATTAAAATTCCTCTCACATACCGAGTCATTTTTTTTTTTTTCAAATTTGAAATTTTAAGCAAAGTGCAAATTCAAGATTGCAACTGAAACTACGATAAAGTTCAAAAGCTTTTTTTTTTAAAGTCACATACAAAAACTTACCGCAACAGTTTCCTGTTCCTCGAGTGCCAGAAAAACACTTGCCCTGAGTTCAGCCTGTGTGAAAAAAAAGGAAACTTTTTCGAAAAATTCGTCAACCAAGGAGAAATCTGAGTTTCAAAAACGACGTAAAAAGTAAAAGAATATTTTATCATTGGAAAGAAATGTAACGGTTGTTCGCATAACCTGCAAAAATTGGCATGTGTTTCCTTTAAACTCGGGTAAAAAAACTAACGTATATATCGTCATACCCGTAGTTTGGCGAGAACTCCATTATTCTCGAGTGTTTGCACCACGAGGTCCCGTAACTCGGTGTCCTCCTCCATTGATATGTTTCCGTCGATCATCGTAACAAACAAAAAAATTTTTTTACACCCCCCTACGAACGACCTCAAATGATGTAAATATTTACGCTTCCCATGGCGTGCCTTCTTTTATCGCAAACAATACCGGGGTCCATTTGGTCTTTTGCGATTTGTGATATTACCACCCCCTTGTTAAGATCTAGGAACTTTTCACTTCAACGACGCAATAATATATCTTTTTAACCATATTTTTAATGTTCCATTTCACAACGTTCCTCTGTTTTAGCGACCCCCCCTCTCAAATCCCACGAGGCAGCTTTCGCGTCCTTTCACATTTCTCGTTCCGCTGTGCCGTAATAATATCTCATACGTTGATCATTTTTATTTCTCTTGTTATTAATTTAATAATTTTCATACTTTGCACTAGATATTCATTATGAAACTCCTTTCGCGTAAATATTTCTTGAACATAAAAACAAAGTTATCTAGACAACTTTTTCATAATTTGAATTAAATTTCACTCATACCGTTTTTGCATGAAATGTCAGATATTTATTTGTACATTCTTTCCATCGATTTTGTATACAGAAATAATTTGTATTCCTCATTGTGCTTTTTATTAACAAAAAATATTCGTTCAAATAAAAATCTCATTTTCTTTTATTCAAACATTTTTTATACATTATCCCACGGGATTTCTTAAGGATCTATTTTTTCAATTCAGAACGTCGTCAAATTGAAAATTGGAGTAACACCAAAACTCGTTGGCTAAATTGTTTTTATGCTGAGGTTCGTAAGTGCATTTTTTTGCACCCACAAGTCTTTCAACCAGATCTGCCATAACTGCACCTTGAAATTAAAATTGCAAAATACATCGAATCAATTAAGTAATTGAGCGAAATTGTACTTATCGAATGAAGAATCTGAAATAATTACCTGTAGATATGACGTAATTATTTTTGGACAAGAATTTAACGGTCACCAATGTTTTGGTCAAACATTCCTCAGAAAGAAAGGGTGGATCGGCAATGACGAGGTCGAAACGACCGGCCATGTCATCAGGTACAAGGAGGGGTGATTTATAGTCGTAGAAAACGTAATCTTTTCCAAAAGCTGAGAACCTCTGGTCATACTCGAAGAGAATTACTGTTCAAAAATTTTTAATCCATACGTAATTAACATTTTTCATTCTCAAAAAATACAATTCGATTATCAATTCAGTTTACCGGTTCTATCACCAGCTTCTTTTTTCAAACTTCTGTACAAAGTTGGACAAGAAACTAAAGCAATTTTTCCATCGGAAGGAGTCGACTTGATGGCACCTTTTGTAAACGTCTGGACAGTTTTTTCATCATACCAAAATTGGCTGAGTTGCTGAAAAGAAATTAAATGTATTATTTAACAATCAAAATTGTTAAAAAAAAAAATAGTCGAATTTTAATTTGACTGTAGCAGTTTGCTGCAAAATATATCGATTGTCCATGTCTACCAACTGACCCAATTTTCGTCGAACATGACGTCCGCCGATTCCACCGGGTCGGTCAATATTTTGTTCAGCTGATTCTCACGCTCGTCACGTTCCTTGTAAAAATCCGCCAGAGCAGCCAAAGTCGTTTGACTTAAACGAGGCTCGTCGTCGTCGCTTTCCGTCATTTTTAACAATAAACAATATCTCTGATGCAGTTGCGCTATATAGCCGTATAAACTCGAAAAACGTGGTTCGTACAAGACCCGCGTGAGGCGAAGACACTTCACGATGAACAATGAGAGAGACACTTGCTGTTGCTTGGCGAAAGTAATACCGGAAAAACGTCAAGAGAGCGTTACGTTAAGAAAAGCCCCATTGTTATCAAAAAAAAAAGTTTAAAATTAATCGTCGACTTTTAAACAATATAGGCGTCATAAATAAACAATAAACTATCCAATTCATTTATCAATCAGTTCTCTACAATAATTGGCAAGAATATTAAAAATAAAAGGCAATATTGAAATTTCCCGCCTGAAGTTGGCACCACTGTTTTCATTCGTATCCCGGCGAGAACTTCACTCGTCAAAAATCCGACGTAGTGCGTGAACTTAGAGTAGGAGCTTCTTTTACCAATCGCAAGAATGGCGGACGCGTGAGTAAAATCTGTTGTTACTAAGAAATCGGAAAATATCATAACAATCCGTTTATAATGTTGATAATGAACATTGTTAAGTGATTATTGCAAATACGCCGAATCGTTATTTGGATATAGTTTTTTTAACTGAACGTTAAAAAGCGCTCATAAAGTGTCATCGGCCTTCAGCTGCCCGCGGCTTGCACAATAGACCCGCAACGTGTCTTTGACAATTTTGATTTAACATCAAAGCATTGCAATTAGAATATGAACTGAAGAAAATGAATTTTTTTAATGCCACAAGCATTTTTGTATCAGTGTCGAGTTTTTCATCAAGTTTTATTTTCATAACCTAAAAATTAAGAGTGAATCGCAGCTTCATTGTTTTAATCAAAATCATTTTTATTGTCTTTCCACAGGAAGAAAAAGGAAGCTGCGCCTCCCAAGAAATTGCCAGCAGTACCAGAATCTGTACTGAAGAGGAGGAAGCGTCGTGACACCGCCAAAGCTGCGAGAGTTCAAGTTTCTATCAAGGTACAGACAGATTTTTCATTCATTTCCTTTCTCTTTCCATCATAATTACGCAGACTTGGAGTTTTTCAAATAATTCCAATATACCTTGAAACAAAACACCAAAATAATTCCCACCATTGTATTTTAATGCTACACAGTCAAATATTTTATTTTGCTGTTACACACTGGTGGCATATTTATTTGTGTCGATATTTAATAATGAATCCATACATTTTGCTGCTATAAAACAAGATTTTTAAGGGACCAATGCAATTCCCATATAAATTCGTTCATTAGATTTGCACCAAAATATTTCCCTAATGGATTTCTTCAATACTTTGAAAATTACTCAATTTCTCAACACTAAATATGCATACAGATTTCATCAATCCTCAATGAAGTTGTTCACTATAGCTCTGAATTAATAATTCATTTTAAATGTGGGTGGCGAATCCAAACATCATCTCAAAGTAGTTGAATTTATACAATAAAAAAATGATTATGATTTTAGCAACGTGCTGCTCACTACAAAAAGAGGAAAGAAATCTTCAAGCGTGCGGAGCAGTATGTCAAGGAATACAGGACAAAAGAACGTGACGAAATCAGATTAAAGAGACAAGCCAAGAACCGTGGTAACTACTACATTCCGGGTGAAGCTCGTCTTGCTTTCGTCATCCGTATTCGTGGGTAAGTCTCCGACCCAACCAGCAAATGAATTGTTTATCAAAGAGGGAAATAATTGATTGTTTAATGACTTAATGATAATTTCAGTGTGAACCAAATCGCCCCGAAGCCGCGCAAGGTACTCCAATTGTTCAGACTGAAGCAGATCAACAATGGTGTTTTTGTCAAATTGAACAAGGCAACGATCAACATGCTCCGTATTGTCGAGCCTTACATTACTTGGGGATACCCAAACCTCAAGTCGATCCGCGAATTGATCTACAAACGTGGATTTGCCAAAATCGATCGCCAACGTATTCCGATCACGAGCAATACCATCGTTGAGCGAAAACTCGGTTAGTTCATCTCACACAATAATTATACATTATTTTTATTAACATTAATGATAAATTATGATATAATAATATGAATGAGTAATTACAAACGTCATATTAACATTATCAATGATTATTAATGATAATGATTCAGAATGATTAACTTCATGATCATAATCGTTGAATCGCGATAAGTCCATGGGAGTCGATATTTTAAATACATAAACTTCTCTCTTCCATCTTGTCGTAAAGTAAATCGAATTGATCCATGAATTCGTTTAGAATAAATATGAACTTATTTTTGATCGGTTCGTACAAGTTTGCATTCGAAAGTAAATATTTTCTTCTCAGGATTAAACCTCTTTTCGTAATTCGTTAATTGCGATTTTTTTTTCTGTTGTCAGGTCGTTCCGGAATTATCTGTACGGAAGACTTGATCCACGAACTTTTCACCGTTGGACCCAAGTTCAAGTACGCCAGCAACTTCCTGTGGCCGTTCAAGGTAAATATTTTTAAAGTGAAACTTAATTGTCGATTGTAATGAATATATTGACATAGGCATGGTGATAGAAACTTAACAGCGATCTATTCCCTCCTACTATGTCAAAGAGCAATACAAACTTTACGATCGTTGCACGATCTTCGTGGTCGTGCGGCTCGGAAAAAAGCTTAAACATTATAACAATTTTCTATCATCTTATGATCTGACGTAATATAAAAATTTTTTACTCATCATTTTATTTCTATTTGTTTAGCTCAACACCCCGAACGGTGGATGGCGCAAGAAGACCAATCACTACGTCGAGGGTGGTGACTTTGGTAATCGTGAAGACAAAATCAACGAGCTGCTCAGGCGAATGGTTTAGATTTATACGAACTTGAAAAATAAAAAAAATAACGTACCATCGAACTATTTTGTCTACTTTTTTTTATTTTAACATAAGAATGAGGGATTTAGAGTTTTAATAGAAAAACACTAAAAAGTTAGTGCTGAATCACGTAATGATATGGTTTTTTCTTTATAAGTATAAGAAAAAATTCTTAAAACTCCTTAAACTCGAGAAAGATGAAAAATTCTAATTTATCAGCTATTTGGTTTCGTAAAAAAAATATCCAAAAAGATAGTTCAGCCATGACGAAAGATCGAATGTGATCCTCGTACGTGCCTAAGCAATCGTTTTTAATCATTTGAAATAAAACTTCATCGTAAATAATCATCAAATTCTTCGAAAAACGCAAGAATTTCCATGCCTTAATAATTTAAATTTATCGAAAGATCACTAACTACCTAAAAATTGCACAAATAATCACGGTTTTTTAAAGTAGTATCAATTACTACTTTTTTGCTGTTGTAGTTATTATCGTTACCACTTAAAAAAGGATTAGGGTGCTATTCACTTTTTTCAAACAAGATTATTTCTAGCTATGCAATTTTCTTTTCATAATTTCATTAATTCTTCAATTTCTACAGTTTCTTTTGCGAATCACGAGTATTTCTTCATCTAATCATTTATTTTGTTATTTTTCGATAAGATAACGTTACAAAAATCATTGCCTGTACATAGTAATTGATGTTTTCTGCTATAAACAGCCGTTCTCGCATGCAAGTACAGAGTGAAGTATCGAAAGTATCTATACTCCCCACCAAACCGTATTATACACGTGTGAGTGTAAAAGGAAAATGGCCGAACGCACGTAGTACCGAAGTATTCTGGTGGTTCACAGGTTCGAGACACCTTACAACGATTTTTTTTTTCTTCGAGCAAAATTCATTTTTTTCAGTCGTGAATTTATTGAATTTGTTTGTAGTTGAATAAACGTATCAAGATTGCTAAACAATTAAAAAATTGTGCGGAATACACACATGATATAGTGACATAACCTGAAACATTACAAAGTATGCAGGTAAGAAAAAATCAGTTTCGAAACGAGAAGCTGCAAGAGTTGTGTCATTCAATTGTTTTCCTTGTTGTTCTAAATTTATTTGTTCAGTCGTCGCATTATGCACGTGTTTATCGATTTCGATCAACCACAATTCAAATCTCTTTTGGCGTTATGGTTTCGTGTCCGACTTATCGTCAGAACCGCGATCGAATCCCATCGTTATGGAATTTATTTTATTGCGTCATTCTTTTAGATAAATGAATTATTTATTGTAAAATAGGTTCATCGATTTTTTTAACGTCTCTCGACAATTATTACTCCGTGCAAATACTGGAATTGTAGAATTATGACATTAAAATACACGACATGAATCTTCTACTTTTTTGCATGATATTCCAAATGTTTTCTTGAGAAGTGTTAAAATGTAAAATACTGATTTGACTTGTTTCGGTTGTAAAATTTTTTTTATTTCACTTGACAAAAATTTTCCGAATGTTTTTCCAAAATTTGCATTAACAGTAAATTATTGAAATCCTTATTAAAATTATTGAAATTAATAAAATCCTTAATCACAAAAGATCACTCACACTTTCCAGACTAATCACTGCACGATTTTTTGTTTAGATGAAATATTTTCGATACAATGTCTGAAAAGAATACGAATGAAGGAGGATCCAATGCCAAACTATCGGCGCTAACTCCGCTGTTATCAAAAGTGCCCAAAGGTGCTTCCAAAATTTTCATTCTTACTCCTGAAATCTTGAAATCTCTTGGCATCACAAATCATGCAGGAATTAAACGGACTGCATCTAAATCTACTACGAACGAAGATGTCGGTATTTCCACTGCTACCCAGTCGCCGAAAGTTGAAGCTGAAGGTTCAAATGATACATCGAAATGCATCAAAAGAAATACGAGCAATAGCGAATCGAAAAAACGTAAAAGAACCAGCCCATCTAGAGGAGGTCTGAATAAAAAAGAAAAAATTTCGAAATCTCCCTCAGACCATGCATCAAAAAGTAAAGATAGAGCAAAAATAGAGGACGATTCATTGTTCACTAACAAAAATAACAAAGAAGAGCCACTTTCTTCTACCCCCAAATTGAAAAAGACAAGACGAAAAAGCGCCACTCAAAGTCATCAAGAAAGTCAGGGAGAAGAAAAGTTTGATAACAAAACGAAGGAAGATACAAAAGAGAAGTCTGAAAATGCTGCAAGTAGCTCTCGAACTTCCAGACGAGTAGTTAAACCAAAGAAATTTGATGACTATATTGTGACCGATGATTATGTAAGTAAAACTTTCCCAAAAGATGATTTTGTTTTTACTCCTCCAGCTGCGAAAAGAGAATCTCGTAAATCCTCGCTCAATTCAAAGAATGTCGAACCTACAGCAGAAAAATCTCACAATATGGATAAAAAAAACAAAATACAAAATTTGGGCGAAAAAAAATTCCCTGCAGAGCAAGGTGGAAACGAAAAAATTGTTAAATCGAGCAAACCAGTTGAAACAATTGAAGAAACACCACGCTTGGAGCAACCCAAGAGTCAATCTACTGGTAGCACTTGCCCAAGGCCTCCTGGAACTTCGACAAGTTGGAATACAACTAAAATCGTTAAGACGTACGAGAGAAGAAATTCACAGGAACAAAAGAAAAATAGTGATGGAACGATAGAAAGTGAATCTGTAAGATATAAAGATGCAGAAAAAAGTGCAGCAAACCTCATTCGTAAAATGCACACTTATGCTAGTCCAAAAATGAAGAAAAAACTCGAACAAGAAAATATTGATCAAAAAGGAACCTTAAAGATAGAAAAAATAAACGAACCAGTGATTTCGAATAAAGAAACTGACTCACAATTATGTCAAGATCACAGTGTCCTTAATCAGAATGAAAAACAATACGAAAGAAAAGAGTTGGAACAAATAAAAATGTTAAGAACGAGTGTTGAATTAGAAAATAATACAGAATCTTCGAATAAAGTTGCATCTAGCGAAGTAAAAAAATCAGAAACGAAGACGACCGTGTTAGAAAATAAAACAAATCCTCGTGAACTGTGCTCATCAAACAATTCAGTCGATCAATCGCCAATTGAATTGCCAAAACCTCCGATTCAAACAGACAAAACAAAAAAGATCGACATCTTAAAATCGAATCATCCAAAAATTTCCCACCCCACAGAAGACAACCCTCCAAAGCCGTCATGTGCTAAATCTCGGGCTGAAGATGAATCCAAATCCACGAAAACTCATCTTCCAAGATCTCCTGATGATATAAAAATCAGTCCAAGTCCAAGAACGATACCTGGAGGTTCCTGTGATAATTCGACGCGGCGTGTATCGATAGCACAAGATAACAAAGAGGAAGTTAACACTGTGAAGCCGGAAAATAAAGATTCTACTTCAAAATCAGACCCCACTGAATCTAAAGACAATAAAAAAGTGATAAACCAGAAGCCTAGAACATTAACTTTAATTCCATTAGAGTTTAAACCCTTAAAAAATCTAAAGCACCCATCGAGAAAAGAAAAAACTACTTTAAAGACTGATGCACCACAATCTGTAGATAAAAAAGAAGCTAATGCTTGTAAACTTGACAAATCAAAATCGCATCACAAAGATAAAACTAAAAATCCTAAGCTGCCTTTCTTAAAACCTCGCAATAAAAATGAAACGATAGTTAAGCCCAAGACGTCAGACCATACGGAAAAAACAAAAGTTATTGATGCACACCCCGATCCGCTATCGACAAACATAAATAGAGTTAACTCAAACTCGCATCTTCAACAAGTTGACGATAGATCGGAAGCTCCCATTCCACTGGTGAATTCACCAGATGTAGAGTATAAAGATAAAGTTATCTTAAAGTTCAATGAAAGTGTAAAACCTGATGAAAAAGATTCTACGACCTTAAAACTGAAAGCATCACAAGCTCAGAACAAAAAAGAAGCTTTGGATGAAAGCAAACAGATTATTTCAAAACTCAACGCACCAGAATCTACGGATAAGGGAAAAATTTACATTTTGGAAAATCACGAATGTCTAAATGAAAAGAACGATATTCTAAAACTGGATTCCACGTGTAGTTTAGCTAAGGAAAATGTAGAAATTAGTTTGAAAGCAACACCCAGATCTCCAAACCACAAGGAATTATTTTCTTGTCCACCTGATGTATCGAAACCTTCCAAAAAAGAAGTAACAACCACCTCGATGGTGCAGCAGGAGACACGAATTTCCTTAGACGAAAGTGAGGTTGCAGCTCCAAATTCTGATTCATCCTCTTCTCACGAAAGAACAGTGTCCTCTTCAAATTTAAATAAATCGGAATCGTCCGATTTAGAAAACAACCAAAGTGTGTCAAAACATTCAACAAACACAGAAAAAATGTCTATTTGCATTCCTGAAATCGCTCCCGGTACGGAAAATCCATCAGTGAATACTTCAGTCTCTAAAACCGAAGAAATCGTTCCCACCTCTCTTCCAGTATCCAAAAATATCGAACTTGAAGAAAGTTCTCGAATCGAACAAGATCCTCCGGAAAATACAGAGGATACCTCAGTGTCTATCACCGAAGAAATCGTTTCCGCTATTCCAGTATTAAAAGTGATCGAACCACTTAACGAAAGTTCTCAAATCGATCAAGTTCCTGAAGAAACTACATCGTCGGAAGTATTAATAGTTCCACGAAAGAGAGGGCGACCAAGAAAATCCATAGTCCCGAAAGAAGCTCCAGTGGAAAAGAAAATTGATCCCGAAGATGTTGACATCCCGGACAAAACTTCTGCCGAAGTTACTCCAGAAAATACGGGTCGGGTGAAAAAAGCGGTGCAACGAGACGAGAACGAAATCGATGGGAAAGGGTTAAGCGATGGAAGCGATGAAGAACCGGCGATGGAAGATATAGTAATAAGACGTCGTCGAGGGCGACCTCCTGTTCCGATATCGCAGAGCAGAAGCAGAGGTCGAGGTAGAGGCCGAGGTCGTGGTAGAGGTCGTGGTCGTGGTCGAGGTCGAGGTCGAGGGCGAGGGAGTGTCGATTTCGAGTACGTGCCTAGAGAACGATCTTCTCGGGATCAAAATACTGATGACGGAAATACCAAGAAATGTGATAGCGACGATCCACAAAAATCTGAAGTACGTAAACTCACAATTGCAACAATTGTTACTTATGATAAAAATTTATTTAAAATCATAATTTCAAAACTGTTTTTTAAAGACACTTGTATTTACATATAAATTTTCAATCATTTTAGGAGATTCTTCCGCCGGCGGAAGTCGAATGTGCCAAGTGTAAGACGAAAATGTCAGAGAAGTCGTGGCCTCTACACAACTTAATGACCCACAACGACATGGGTTGGCTGAGTGGCGAACCGGAACCGGTAAATTCTATAATGAAGAGAATTTTATAAAAGTATTCAAATGTGAAATATTTTCAAGTTCTCATTCACGTTGTTCTGTTTTTATTTTATTTTTTTACGCAGGATTTCACAGATGAAAAATTCTTCCGTTCCGTTCTGGCAGCAGTAGTGAGGAAAAAAAAAGGCAAAGGCGCTTTCAAGTGCGAGTTGTGTGGAGAAACGAAACGTAGTGCCATTGGGTTTATTTCACATTTACAATTTTGCGGCAAAACAGAAGACGTACGTGCTTTCGAAATGTTGATGTTTTTTTTCTATATTTCAATGTCGACTAATTCAATGAGAAAATAATTATAAAAAAAAAAAAAATTCAATTTACAGGAGAAATATGCGCTCATGGTAACTTGTCCAACTTGTGGTAACGTTATGATGTCATCTTCGTGGCCGATGCATGAAAGATATCATCGACAATTGGACAAAGCAAAAGAAGAGATGAAAGTCGACGCCCAACAAAATTCCAGCTTACACAAAGAAAAGCGCAAAGCAGCTGAAAAGTAACGCATTTCGAATAATTCAGATTTAAAGCAGAATTATCGCGCAGAGAAATAAAATTGAACATTTTTAAACTTTGTCATGTTTTTTAATAGAGCAGCGACGAAAATCACCGAATTCACCGATCTCATTAAGGAAGACGAACCAGCGGCTAAAAGGCAGAAACTGAGCAACGATCCATTCGTACGTAAAATAAAAATTTCACTCATTTTTACATACAAAAAATTCTTATGTTCAATTTCACACAAAACGTTTCGATTTATTTACAGAGCCGTTTTATATTCAGACCTCGAGACACAAGGAATCCTCCTAATCGCTGGAGAGGTCTTTGGAAAGTGGATTTAAGTACAAAGGGAAAAACAAGTTGTCGACAACCCGGTTGCAATTTTGAATCTGATACGCTCGAGTCTATGTTCGAGCACAATGTCCAGTGTCCTTGTGTCCCACGCGTGGTTCGTAGACCAATAATATAATTCTTATTACAAAATTGTCCAGTAAAAAATCTGAAAAACCTAGAATGAAGTTTCATTTTCAAAAATTTAATCAATCATTATCGTTTATTTTACAGAATTACTCATGCAGAATTTGTAAATATCACCACGAGAGCGAGAAGGAAGTAATGAAACACGTAAAAGCAAATCACGCTGAGGGTAAAACTCTACAGGGTGACTCCGATTTCGAGCACAATGATACTTCGAGTTCCAGCGATAATGACTCTGATCCATTGGATGATAAGCCATCCAGATCGACTTCAACCCAGTATCGAACTGGATGTAGCCGACATTGTTAGTTCATACTTTTATTCTTCCGTGACATATACAAAAAAAATCTAAAAAGCTTTAAACTACAAGATTTTACAAGAATAAAAGATAAGAACGTATTTTCTGTTTTCTGTTCGTCAGATCGACCACCCACGCATATTAAGTTTTTGGATGCGGAAGCGTCTGTGGACCGGAAACGATTTTTCACACCAGCTCTTCGTTGGACTATGGAATTGTCAGTACTACTACGATCGTTGGAAAAAAAAAAATGTGTAAAACTTTGTAAAAAAAGCTAATTATCCTCTTTTTTTTCAGCGAACGGAAACATTATCGTTTAAGACTGTTCAACAATCTGTTGCCGAATTCGATGAAACGCTTGAAATACGAAGATGCGCAGGACTATTTGCCGAAAATCGAAACCTCTATGCGAGTTAGAGAAACGAAAAAACAAGGAAATAAAGGAACGGTTGAGTGGACAAGGTTCCAACGATTTCAAGGAAAACTCAATGATGGTAATGAGCTTGCTAACTGAACGTTTTTTTAACGTGAAGTGGTAAAGAAAATAATGATGTAATTTGTGAATTAAAAATTGCAGGAGTTCTAACGCTTTTTACCGGTGGTCCTGTTTGGGCTATTGCTTGGTTACCGATTCCAGCACCAATGTACGATCAAAATGTTGACCAATACGTTGCTATCAGCACACATCCAACTATGGAAAGTGTTTATTCCGTGGGCCAATCCCACGCTGAAAAAAATCTCATTCAAATTTGGAATGTTGGTCCACTGGAAAATCGGTAATTAATTGGTTTAATATAATGAAAAATCATTAATTATTGTACTCTTAAAATTGCTGAAATAATAATTTATTCTTTTCTTTTCTTATTTTTCATGAAAAATCATCAGAAAGAGCGTCGTTTGTTCTAAGCCACGTTTGGCCTACGGCGTAACGCACAATAGCGGAACAATTTGGTGCCTCGAATGGTGCCCTTCTGGTTGTTACGAACACCCGAGTTTTCTCAACGAAGAAACAAAGCAACATGAAGGTTCAAAAAGAATGGGCCTTCTGGCTGCTGCGTGCTCAGACGGTTGCGTCCACATATTTTCTTTGCCTTTTCCCAGTCATCTTGATTCTGGTGAAACTGAAGAAATGTCGAACGATGTACCTATTTACGATACAAAACCCGTCTTGACCTTGCTGACAAACACGGGAATGTACGATAAGGGCAAACAAACGTGGCAATGTACGAAACTTAATTGGGGCAAACAGCTCGGACATGAGTACGTAATTTTTTTACTGGAATTAATGATAATAATTGTTCTTCTTTTTTTGTTATGTGTTACCATTTTTTTTTCAGTACCATCGTCGCGGGTTACGCAAACGGTTATATCGCCTTGTGGAATCTCAATACTGAGTCTCCACTTTTCGTCACAAAACGTGGCGAAACTACGCTCATTGATGCGTATCAGCATTTTTATGCTCATGGTCATGCTATAAGTTGTTAGTAAAATTTATCATTTTATTTTTCATTGCATAAAAAGTAATGCTTTTAAATATAATCATAAGTTTTTATAACGTTATTTCTATGACAAATCAATCAGATCATTTTTCTATTGTTATATACTTTTTTCTCCTTTTCCCAGTTGTACATCTCTTTCCTTACGGTGACAAAAGATTCATCGTTTCGTCGAGTTACGACCGGTTCACCAAAGTTTGGGACCTCGAAGATACGTCTTTTCCTCTGAGCACGATGAAAAGAGGAATTGCTATGGATGGTGCTCTTCTCACTCATTGGCCTGGCTATCTTACAGCCTATGATGACGTGTACGATATATTATATGTTTTTTAACGATTTTTCGATCTTTTAATTTTCATTTTTGTTAATCGAATCACTGGTTTTTATTAGGTTGGGTCACGGACATTCCTATTACATTTTTTTAAGGCAATCAGCAGTAAGGATGTTTCCCCTATTGCCGAGCAATTCTGCAACTTTCGTAAGATTCAACATTTTTCATTATTTATTTGTTTTTTTTATTAAAAAATGTTCTTATAAAAGATATATTTAACGCTCGAATGGTCGATAAGTTAAGACGTCGTGTCTGATTGGAATCCGAACAAAAAAGAACTGTGTTCTTTTGGTACAAGAAAATATTTACAATTCTGTTATTTCAACGATTTTGTTTTGTAAATGATCGAATACTAAAAAAAAGACACTTTTTCTTCGATTTTTATCAGACATGGCCCGTCAAGTTTACGTTAATTACAGGTCAATCTTCGAAATCAAAGTTGTATAAATGTGAGAACGTTACTAAAATAATAATTTTTCTTTTCTGTTCAGAGCCTTGATGCATCAGATTATGGAAACGCTGTAGGCCATGGCACGATGGGGGGTGAAGTTTTAGTAATGTTTCCTCACCAATTGTGGAATCTCCGCGATATGGAGAGAGAGTTACCGAAAAAACGATGGGTAAAAAGAATTTGATAAAACTGAAAATCAATAATTTGTCGATATGAAATTTATGATTATTTTGTAACGTTGTATTATACCATTTCCAGTTGGCCTCGAGTACCGAAGTCGTGGATTTTGAGTCAAAGCAAGACGAGAAAGTAACGAAGCCCAAATCAAAGAAAAAGAACTTGAAGGAATATGATTACATGCCTGAAACTTACGACGGATGTCAAGATCGCTTTGGAATTGGGTTTAACAATAATTTGAAAGTAAGTAACAATTCGCGTTGTGAAAATCCGAAATCCTGTAATATTGTAATTTGTGTTATCGCTTTTTTTATTGTGTGCGTAGGGCGACCGACCTGCGCCAAGATCGTCGCGGCCATGCACCGAAAGATTAGCCCCAGTTAAAATCGAGCGATATCCTTTTACTTCAGTGAATCGAGTGAGTCTTTTTTTGATTTTCTATTCGAAATTGTAATTTATTTTTTCTTCTTCTTAAAAATATTCTTCAAAATAAAATTTACGATTCAGGTATCGTGGAATCCGAACGCGTGGAGTCATCTATGGCTGTGCGCCGGTTATCAAAACGGCCTGGTGCGGTTTTTGAATTTCAATTCAGTTGATGACGAGAGAGAAAGGAGCAAACTGTTGCCAACTCACGCTAAATCAATGCTCGATCAATCGCTGAAGAATGTCGAATCGGAAAACGAGAATTCGTTGGTTTTCAACTCTAGTCGTACCAGCAGTCAACCAGATAGTTGATCAACAAACGATTAATGGCGATAAATTATATTTAATTTTCAATGAAACTCATAATCTCGTACAGAGACAAAATAATTGAGAAGTTCTTCCTTATTCCTATTTTACTTCATTGCAATCATTCATTTTTTTACATTTTAATTTTTTATCTAATACGTTTTGTTTTTCATATTCATTGTGATTTTAGATTTTATAAAAATCAGTTTTTCACAGAGTAAGAATAAAAAAATGGAACAAAAAAATACTACTCAATTTTTATGTCTCGAAATTTATGACGTTGCGTTTTTTTAAACGTACACATGGGTTTTTTTGTCTCGCATGAAGTGCGAACATCGATGTAAAGAAATAACTAGTGTTGAGAATTACGAGACTGTTTTAAAACGAGCTTCATCGGAGACACGTTTGTCTTAAACTATTCAAACTGTAAAAAAATCCGAAATTTGTTTGCTAAATTAAAAAATGTATATACATTTGTAATGTATACATAAATATATACAGGGTCCATTATTTATTTTATACTAAAAAGTATTGTTGAAAAAATAAACAAAATATGCACTCCCGATATTGTAAACAGTTTGAAGAATTCCGAGACGCAAATTTGTGAGTCTAAGCAGTATTAGCTTGGACACAATTATGAATAAAACAGTCCTTTGGAAAGAGGAGGGAGGAATCTTCAGACAAAATCTCATGACCCTCATGGCAGTGTCCCATGATCGCACACAAGCCACAAGATCGTACATGTGTATTTATGTGTGTATGTGTTGCTCCAAACGAAACGGGGAGAGGCAGAGATTCGAGAGGCAACGGAAGTCGTGTGATAATATAAACACTTGGAAACCGACGAAGCTGTGAGAACAAGCGTTTTTTTTTATGACAGTAATACTACAACGAAATTACAAAGCTTTACACTATTTTAATTTGCCGAACTATAAACAGGTAAGATAGAAAAAAGTAGAAGTGAAAAAATATTGCAACTGGAGTTCAAAAGGTTGAGATTTAAAAAATTTTTTTGCAGAAATGAGTGTCAATCCATTGACATGGAAATCCAGGAATTTGTTATACTTCATTTTAGTGTTGGTTTCATTTTACACTCTCGTTATTCACAAGAGAGTTCACAGCGTGAGCTTTGAAGCTACAATCAACAACTCTAAACCGATTACTGTCTGGGAATTTGTTGCAGATTTTAGTAACATGAAAAAACTCAATCCAACTATGTATGAACATTGAAAAATTACTCAAACGCTTTTTTTATTTGATGCAGAATTTGGAAAATTGAATTATTAATATTTTTGCTTCATTAGAGAAAACTTCAGTATTATTGCTGAAAGCGGTGACTTGGACCATTGGAAATATTCAGTCAAGTATACGGAACATCTAAGCCATATACCATCAGTCCGTAACACTGCCCATGGTCACTACTCTATAAAACCTGAAGGTGATGGTTTTTTGATCAGTTCCGAGCACCGAACATGTTTTTTCTCCAGTTTTGGTTGTGGTGAGTTATACATTTTTGCAATACTTTTTTTCGTATTACTCCAATTTTCCATTGACAAAATCCAAGTTTGCCTAAGACTTCAAAATTATGCTAAATAGTTTATATTCCATTCAACAAAATTCTGCTAATTTAAAAAATCATCATTCGAAACAATGAATTCTTTTTTCAGTCGATTCAGTGTCAGAGTTTAGATTCAACGGTGTTGGGAAAGACACAAAATGCCAAGAAATTGTGCAGTACGAATGCCCAATAATATTCTCAACACTTTGCCATAAAGAAGTCATGTTTCAGCGGCGTGAAATCATGAAGAGACTCGAACAACATTTCACAATGAGCAACACTGTGGAAAAAGAAGATAAATAAAATTCAATAATTTTGTATAACCATATGTGGTATGATTAAAAAATGTATAATTTTTTTACAAAGAATATCGCAAATAAATTTTCAACTCAAATACGTGTTTGTAATGCTTTTTAGTCATGTTTGAAATCCAAAACCATTGACGATTACTAAAAAAAGTTTTACTTCAAATTATAAATATATTTTGGTTGTGAACAGTGAATTTTTCAAGTCTACACAATCAAAATGCTTTGAGCACATTTATCGTGCGACTAGTTCATTAAATCGAGTTTAAAAGTCGCATCGCCCAGTAGCGTTCAGTTCAGTATTTTTTGAGGTACTCAGTTTTTACCCGGAAGCAGCTGTGCTACGCATTCCCCTAGTTGTTCTTACTGCTTGCAGTGAAGCCACAGCTAAAATATAAAAAGTCTCTAAATTAACAGAAAGCTAGTAAATTTACAAACAAGAGAGGGAGAGAGAGGATGAGAGGCATCGTCGAAATAAAAACACGAAACACACGGCGTGCTCGCAGGAGAGAAAAAACATATTTATCGAGATCGAGTACAGTAGAGAGGCGAGCAGCGACGAACCGAGTGTTTATTTCGTATTATTTTTTCAATTGAAAACTATTATCGCGATTTATAATATTTTATTAAAAATTCTTCATATATTTATATCAAATAATTGTTATACTATGGCAGAGAAATTCGATACGTAAGTTTCATTGAAACACTGGACCACCGGTAGTTTTATTAATAATTTAACGTGTCGAAAAATCTGTTCGTTCGGGCGTCGAGGTTGGAATCGCGAGCCAAGACTCATGGCATTATTGACAAGTGTCAAATGTTTTTGTTCGAAGTGAAATTTTGATTCTCTTGGAAAACATTTGTTTTTCATGACTGTTGTTGGATATTGATAATCACAGTTGGAAACCCAAATCAGTCGATAGTAGAATCGAACTCTTGCGGTGGTGCTGCGCGTTAACAGAATTTTCAAAATTTCAACGTGGTCCATATGATATTTTTTCTTTAAATCTGGAACTAATATTAATAAAAATATTAACATTGGCTCATAATTTGTAGGTTAAAAACAACAAACGAGGACGACAGCGACGAGATAGATCTTTGTGATCCAACTGCAAAACTCAGACTTGTAAGTCAGTTCTTTAAAAATTATTTCCAAAAATTTTTGTGGCTTGTTGCAATTGGTTTAAAATCTTTATATGATTTTTTGTAGCCACCAATCGAAATAGGTCCAAATGAACATCCCTTACAATTTGGTTATGCTCTATGGTACACGAGAAATCCAGTTGGCAAAATCACCGATTCCGGTTATGCCCAAAATCTCAGACTCGTAGGTAGATTCGCTAGTGTCGAGCAATTCTGGGCTTTGTACAGTCATTTATTAAGGCCCTCGGAACTTATGTCCAATTCTGACTTTCATCTCTTCAAAAATGGCATCAAACCAATGTGGGAAGTAAGTAGGCAACTGAGCGAAAAATTAAAAAAATTTAACAAAAAGTTCATATTGAAATCGTCATTTTTTATTGATTTTTTAAATGTGACAGTAATTTAATTCAGACAATTTTAATTTTCAGGATGTCAACAATCGTATGGGTGGAAGATTTCAGTTGAAGTTAAAAAAGGGTTTGGTCGATCGTTGCTGGGAGAATCTTCTATTGGCTTTGTTAGGGGAGCAGTTTATGGTCGGAGAGGAAATCTGCGGCGTTGTTGTATCAGTCAAATTTGGGGCACGTATTAATTTTCTTATTGATCATAACAAATGTCAGGGGCAGAACTGTTACAATGTCATGTTTTTCGTTTTTTTAACGTTTTCTGCATGTATTATAAAAAAGCATTGGAAAAAAATAGTATAATCAATAGAAACAATAATTATTGTAATGATAGAAAAAACCACATACACCTCTGCCCCTGGTTATTTGATATTTCTCATGCAGGAAGACAAACTTTACGTATGGAATCGCAAATGTGAGGATGTGGCGACACGAGCGAGGATCAGAGATACGTTAAAACGAGTTTTAAATATACCAGCGGATGCTCGAATGAAATACAAAAGTCACAATGATGCTTTGAAGCACATTGCGCCGAAGGGCCAAGACGAGTAAATACGAGAGATCATAGGCGTTAATCGTCGAACGATAAACCTTGACTATTCGTAAAACGAGCTCAGGTAAAAAAAAAATCGTATTTTACACTAGTTCAAAAAAATATTTTGTTATAACCAAATTTTTCGTACATCTTTACAAAAGGAAAAAATGTTACCAAATCTTGAACTTAGAACCTTGACATAACAATATTATGTTCAATTCAAATTGGGATCTATTAATTTGCAGGCTTTTACCTTTTTCCGACGTCGAAAAAAAAACCAAGCACCATTGTGATTTTGCTTTGTTCTCAAAATGGCGAACAAAGGCAGGATGCATAATATGTAGATCGAAAGCAGCTGCCGATGAAAAAAAATCTCTCAAAGATACGAATTACGACGAATGAAAAGTTTATGGAAAGTTGGACTGACATTCGAACAGTATATTGTTATTGGCGTCTTGTAAAGATCAACGAAATACAATACCACTCGATTCCGTCGCTATAAAAGGGTAATAAAGGCAAAGCTGAATGTTTCATACGAGAAAAAGAAAAAATAATACGGGAGATTATTGATGAAAATAAATGTATAAAACATTTGTTTTCTCACTGCACAACCCATCGTCCTTTTATAGTACAAATTCCGTTATACATTTGATTATAAAAAAAAGGAAGCCAAAATATATTCCCACAGACATACCTGATTCAAGAACATCTCACATTTATATACAAAAGTTCGCAGTAAAATTCATGTTTCGGACATAAAAAGCACGTCATTTATATTACAATTAAAAAAAAAAATACTGTATCATATTGATTTACGTAAAAACAGTGATTTATATAATTATGTATATATATATATAGAGATAGTTTGGAGTTTCGTAAATATACAGAGTTACGTGTCAGTAAATCAGTGCTTTCTCCGCGCGTTATTACAAGAGCTTAACTTTCCGGACTAGCATCAGGTAGATATATTTTCAATTAGTGAAGTCGACACAAAACGAAAGGAATATTATTGTTTGTCGAAAAAAAAAATCTTACGTAAAATCGTGCATGTGACCCGTATCTGTAGAATATTTCAATTAGTCGAACGTCCTATGATGTCGAAGGTTGAAAATTACAACCTTAGAACGATGATCGTAACCATACCTGCAAAAGAAAATTAGTATTGATTCTCAATTTCAAATGTTTTTACCATATTACAAGTTCGACCAAAAATTCGACGTGCCTAATACGAAGGAAAATATGAGCTTGAAGTTTATGGAAAGATGAAGGTAATCCGGTATCTTCGGACTCTGATCACCTTCGGTTGGTAAAAGTAAACCGATTATACACACGATTCCAGCTATCAGTGCCACAAAGTTTGTTCCTCCTGGAATAAGAATAAATATTTTTAAAGTTATTCAAAAGAGAATTTTATTGCAAGTTAATCAATAAGTAATCCTATAACCGGACATGAAAAAGAATGCCATGTTCAAAATTGCTTGCTGTTACATTTATGTGCGATGAGTATAAAAAATGAAAAACGTTTTTCTTTCAAATACCGAACCATTGAAATGTATTTACTCGAAATAATAGAGAGCTAAAACAAACACGTGGAGAAAAACGATTGGAGAAAAAAAAACTATGCCGAAAATACTAACTTATTAACCTTTGTCCACGAGCACGTATTGGGAATCTTGGTAATGCCTCATTCTAAGCATACTTTTATCCAACCTTTCTTCGAACAATGATTTATTCAAATCGGCGGGTTTACTTAATACCTCCGAGGCCGTTTCTGCAAGCGCAAATGGAACAGAGAGACAAAAAGTGGGAAAAGAAAAAGAAAGGAACGTGTACTATTTTCTCTATACCTACAGCAAGGCCAATTTTAAAAGTTCAGAAAGTAGCGATATTGTAACGGATAAAACAGTCGAAACGTTTTTGCTAGCACCGGCCTAAAAAGTTAAGGGAATTCAACTCACTATCTGACGTACGATTTTGTGTCAAAAGAGCATAAGAACGTTGCTGTCTGTTTTCATTGGATGGAAGTTGTTGAAATTGATCTGGATCTGGAGTACCGCGTCCGGTGCTATCCCTCGTTCCACTCAATAATCGTGCTTCAACATCTCTCCTACCTATGGCCTTTTGAAAAAACAATCTTTACACAAATTGTGAATTTTTTACTCACAAATCTAACGATTTGGAAAACGAAAGATATATTTTTGGATTTTTTTGAAAATATAGGTTACCTGCTTGGTCGGATGCTCCTGCATCTGTATCCTGAATTTGTCTATGGTGTTGCAATTTGCTATCATCAATGCTGTATGTCGTACTACTATGTCGACGCAACAGCGTGATTTTATAGTGCCTTCCGGATCTACTACTTTGTATTTGTTTGGAGCTGTGCATAGTACTGAAATATTTATAGTTATCAACAGAATTGATCGGGAAAGAAAATTTGTTTATGAAAATCAAAAATGTCCAAGGCACTAATTTTCTTTTTGGTTCCTTGCAGTATTTTCGGTCTTCTTTTATTATATATTATAATAAATAATTTTCATTATAAATAAATTTAATCGATCAGAATTCAAACAGGTAGCATGTTCGTTTCGAATTTTTGGGTCGGAACAAAAAATTAAATAAAATAAGCCAGTTAAATTTTAAATAGATTAAATGCATATTTGAAAACTTACCCTTAAATTTAACAGGAAAGTCATAAGGATTGTAAAGCGTAAGAACTTGTTTGTGAGTTGACTGATCGTCGAGAAAGAACGTTATATTTTGTGGGAAGACAAAAACTGGCAATTTTCTCGGTGTCACAGGCCCCAATTGAGGTTGCATTTTCATTGCCTTTTACTCGCTTCTTTATTAAATACGTTGTATATTCCATGCACCTTATGCATAAAAATAAAAAAATAAAAAACAATAAGATGAATAAGAAGATTTTAAAACGAGATAAAATTAAATCGTTTTATTCAGTCACAAGCGTAGCTACGTAGTACAAAGGTGACTATGGGTCGCCAAACAAATATTTTTTTTTGTTGGATAAAACAAAACGAATGTAATTCAATCACCTGCACATCCGAAATTTACTCGTACTTTAATTTCAACCACTGCAACAACTTTTTTTTTACAATCAATTTGAACTATCAAAATGTTTAGAACCAACTCCAAATTTATCGGATAAAAAATGTACAAGTCAAAAACTCAGTATTTATTTTTTTCATATTATTCGTGCTGCTCCCTGTTCGCGAGTGTTATAATGAACAGCTGGAGGTTCTTCGCAGTTCTTTGTGTGCACGTTGGTGAGTTTGGCGTGTGACGCATGTATGGGGGATTTTCAATGATAGAGTTCGAGATTCTAATGGAAAATCGCCTTTCACTTTTGAAAACATAACCTCAAATCTACTGTTACAGGGGGTTGCGTTCAGATCAAGTTCAATTGTTGTCATCCGCTGAATTTGATTACTTCTCTTTCGTTTACTGCAAGTATCAACCCGCAGCTTTACAACTATGACTGATACGAAAGCCGATAAGACTAAGGTCGATTTGGGTCTCCTCGAAGAAGACGACGAGTTCGAGGAATTTCCCACCGAAGGTACAAAATATCTATTTAGACGTCTACTTCAAAAAGACTTGCCCGTTTAACCTCAAAAATGCTGCATCATTCTCCTAGATTGGACCGCTAAGGACGAAGACAACGAGGATATTAGTGTCTGGGAAGACAATTGGGACGACGATGATGTCGAGGACGATTTCAATCAACAGCTGAGGTAAAAAGTTCTTAAAAATTTTTACTTATCCTCTTAAACCAGAAAAATGTCAATTCTCGAAAAAGATTTTCTCACTGTTTAGTGATTTAAAAAAATGTTAGCAAGCTATTATTCTACATGTTAGCTTTGTAAAACCTCAAGAGCTATAGCAGAGTTATATATTCACGACTTAGAATTCTGGGGAAACTTGTGAATATCATTTAAAAAGGAACGAATCCACGTAATTGAATTTTTTCATAAATCTATTAGGAAACTGAATTTCCAAAAACGACTCAATTGAATGAGTTGATTGAAAACAAAAAAACGAGCATTTTTCCTAGATGACATTGCAGTTAAAATTTTTCAAAAATGAATAAAAAATTTGCTTATGCCGCGCAACTAATCTTAAGGATTTTTGTTCCAGAGCCCAATTGGAAAAGCAAAAAGCTCAAGGAGACACTGGCTCTAAGGAGAATTAATAAACATTATTCAAATAATTAACTGTTAAAACTTTTGCATTAAAAATGATTCATATGTACACATTAAGTTGAGTATTCATTATCATTGGTCATGATATATATATATATATATATGTTTATTTATATTAATTTACATTATTCTTGGGTTACAACAAAGCATTGACGCGTTGCGCTATAGTTTATATTCTTGATGACCACGTAACAGAATTAAATTGATTTTTTGTACAAAAACTTATGGTTGATTGAACTCGGCTATGCCCGGATAACGAAATGTTATTGAAGTTTTCATCATTGAAATAAAATACAATTTCAGAAATAATTCTCGGAATTTAGTGCAGATTCAACCTACAGGGGATTAGTCCGAAGTTATTTAAATCTTTCATAAGCACGAACGAACAAAATCATTCGAGAGTTCGAAAAATGATAGAAATTATGAAGCAAGTTTACTTTTATCCCAATGATGGGAACTTCAATAACACAAAACAAATATAACGTTCTAAACGTGACACAAATGATCTCGTCGAATAGTCTAAACGCAATCGTCTAAAACAACGAAAGGGTTACTCTCATGAGATGAGTGATAACATCACAGTGACTGTACATTCAGGTACGCGGATATTTTCTTATTATGATCGAACCTCTCGAGAAAATATAGTCTTTGTTACGACACGACAATTTTTACCTTATGAAACTTGTTTCTCAGGTCCAGCTACACTTTTAACCCGAATACTTCAAACCTGACTCGTGTGTACGCGGAAACTCTTACTCGTGTCTAACATACATTTGTTATAAAAAAATATTTAAACAAATAAGTTGTCATTTGAGTTTTAGTAGAAAGTATTAAAGATATTATTTTTCTCAATTTGCACTAACTCGATAAATACTTGAAGAATTACGTGAGACTGAAAGATCCAAGTTTACACTTGGAAGGTAGTGAAAACAACTTTTACACGATAACGGTTAATACTCAAAGAATGTTGGCCGCACAATTCATAGAATCAATATAGAAATTATTGGAAACATGAATCTCTGCGAGGCGAATGATGCACGATATGCATTGTAATAATCTCTATGATCGTTTGATGTCATGATGTTGAAGTTTGCATCATTAAAATATATGAATAATCCTTTTCTCTAATTGAGACTTATGAACATCAGGTCACCTTTTTTCATGAATTTTCTTAAAGAATTCCCAAACGTTTAGAGGAAAAAAGGTGCAATCTGCGAAACTAAAAACCTGCAGAATGATAGAATTTTCGTTGTTCCAGATCGATGCAAACTTCATCATTTGATATATCATTTCGAGTATCCTCGATTATGATATTATATTATCGCATGGTTAATTATGGCGTTGGATTTACGTGGCACTGTCTGCACGAAGCGAGAATTTCCGAAGCAATAACGTCGATTATCTGAAGGATCAGATCGACGTTGATTTTTTTAAACTCCAATGAAGCCAGCAGAAATTTTATGATATTTCGAGTGTCCTCCTCGCCGAATACTCGTTTCATATTGGCCGTGATTTTTCCTTCTAGGAGAACTGACAATTTCTCCTTAATTTCGATGATCGGCTCGTCCGAATAATCAACTTTAATACTCGAGGATAAAGTACAATTGCTCAGGTGCTGTGACGCTTGTGATATTAAGTTCTAAGGCAAAAAAATAAATGATTAACAGACAGCAAAAGTGCGATTTGCTCATAAACGATGGATATCTACATTTTCTTTTACCTGAATCAAAGGTTCCGTGACGCTACCAAAAAAAAGCTTGCACCATCTTACTACAGCTTCTTGCTGCATTGTGTTTTTACTACCAATGCCAGCGAGTATTTCGCAGATAAGATCCATTGTTGCACAAGTCATATTTAAACGACAGTCAAGCTCTTCAAGTTCCTCTGGAAAATCATTCAATAAGTTAAATTAAAAGGGAAAAAACAAAATTGGAAAAGTAAATATAGGGAACCTCTATTTTTCTGCATTCAATCTCAACTTATACCCTGAAATTCTCTTCGAATTTTTATTTTAGTTTTTAAAATTATTCTATGTTTTGGAATTGGTATTTACATTTTTGGCGTGACATTTTTTTCATATTCATTATTGAAATGGGTCAAATATTTATAAAAATGTCTTGAATTTTCGTTCTTGTATTTTGGATAAATAATCATTAAAAATATTGAACGAACCATCGTAAGGAGCATTGACAGTTTCCCACCATAGAGCAAGCATTTCTGAATCGCCGCTTCCTTCAACAGAATCAACTGCCTCGTAAGCAGTATCAACGGAACAGTAATCGATTCTCTCAGCCACCAATTGTTGTAAGTCTTCTGCTAAACTTATCTGAAAGAAAACAAAAATATTACAAAATATTATGCAGTGTCTAAAGGTTCTGGGAATTTTCAAAGGACATTTATTCAATTTAATTAATTGGTGATTTCCAATTACTTACAGCTTTGGTGTTTTCTACAAATCGCCAAGGAATGTCTGCTAATGGCATTAAAGTAGGCAGAGGCTGAACATCCTCATCTTGTTCCATCTCGAAACCAGGAACGACGGTTTTCAATGTATTGAAAACTCCGGTAACCGTTTTGGCGAGGAATCTGTCGAGACGAGGTGCAACGGCATCAGCTTTTTTGCCAGCTCCACTGCTAGGCCTCAAAAAATGGCGTAACTGTGGTGGCGATTCCGATGATAATCGTGTGCACACGGTTTTCAGATAATTCTCCATTTCTAATCTACCACCGCCTTCTGGCAAACGGATTTCTGACATTATAGAAGTGAATGATGGTATCTGAAAAAATAAAAACGAAACGAAACACAAAATTCAAATAAATAAATGGCGATAAACTCCTGATTAAATTATAAACTACAAAATCTTTGGCGAACTAAATATTTTTCAAGAATCTTCATATTCTGTTCGTTACTTAATAAACTTTCACAGAAAGAAAAAAATAAATATTCATTATTCTATTTAAATTATTATGTTTCTTTATTCTTTCATTATTTTGAGAACTCGTTATACCTCTTCAAGATTAGCGTGTAGTTGAGCAAAATCAATATACTGTCTTCTGACAGTTGCAGTTGTAGTTTCAAAGGTATCTACTCCATGCTGCTCCACATCGTCAAACTGTATGCAATAAAGAAGCTGTTGCGAACCATCGGAAGCCGTATAAAATTCGGTTCGTGGAATGGCCAAATTTGTAAATTGATTGCCCTCGTACACAACGTATGATTTCTCTTCTGCTTGTCTATAAATTAACGCATATAATCGAAAGTTGAAAAAAAAAAAACAAAAATGAGAAACAAGGTAGAGATTTAATTTTCATTCGGTTTAAAAGCGGGTAAAAAAAAATTCAACAAATGCTTACAACGGAGTTGTGGCCGTAGATTTTTGCTGAAGCAAATTTCTCAGTCTGGCGATCGTTGTTGCGAAATCCGTTGGTTCCTCGTAAACTGGCGATATTCTATCTTCGTCACCCTCTGAATCCACTTGTAAAACATTCACATCAGCCCAAAGGCCTCTGTGTCCTATGGGTGTTAGGCCATCGAGACTGAGGGAAGCTCTTCTTGAATTAGAAGAACTTTCTTCATCATGATTGATGGTCGATTTTGTTTCAATCGCTGGTGTCTCATCGTGACTTGTTTTTGGTAATGGACGGGGTACTACTGCAGCAGTTGCTGATGCCATACCATCCACCAGAGCTTTCGACACGAGCCCCTTGAAGAAAAAACAAAAAAGTTTTATTATTCTCGTAACTTCGAAGTTGTTAAAAACACGAAAATTTATCAGAAACTATGTTTTTTAATTTTGATTGATGTTTGTATCATTGACTCACATGAACGTATTTTTCTATCAGTTTGAATTAGTCGTAAATGACTCACATTTTTATTCATAGTTTCAGAAACGTCCTTCTCCTCTCTTTCAGCGCTTGATCGTAAAAGAGCGATAGCATTTTCGTAAATCCATCGTGGGCAGCCTACAGTTTGAACAGTGAGTAGAAGACGTTTAGCCAAAACAGATAAAAGTAATTTACATGGTAGCGAACTCATCAATTCCCATTGCAAGAATTCTCCAGCAAGCACAGTGATAAGACGATGAAGGATATGTTCAATGGTAGCTGGGCTCCTGGAACCTGGATGCGTACATCTATAGGCTTCTTCAATATCCACTGCTTTTCCTTTTTCAACGCGACGCAAAGCTCGTCTATATTCTTTCAGATGAAGCAAAAATACGTCTGCCAATTTATGAGCAAGACGTAATTCATCTATGGAACGAATATGAAAAGTTATTTTGCCTAATACTTTTTCGAGCAATTCGTTTGCTCCTTCTTTGAATGTATTGTCATCGCTCAAATCATTGTACCAAATATCAATAAATTTGGCATCGATATCTCGTAAAATTTTTGATACATCCACATTTCCCGAAGCATTCGAATTGATTTCTTGCATTTTTTTCGTTTCCTTAGTACTTTTTGAGCCACTCATCGAACTCCCATTATCATTCATTTCTTTTTTTTCTTTGCTCTCGTCTTGTACGTTTAATTTTTTTTCCTTAGCTTTCACTTCTGATAAAACGTCCCCATTTTTTTCATTACATTTCACGTTCGATTTCAAATAGTTCTCCAGCTTTTTTAGCATCCAGGGAGTTATAGGGTTTATGTAGAATGGAGCGCTTGCTTTTAAAGTTCTCTTTAGTAAGACAAAACTGAGCCATGTTGATGTTACACTGACTAGAATTGCCCATAGAATGGAAACGTATATTGGTAGCGCTGCAAGGCCTATGCATTCTTGTAATATCAAAGATATTGCCGCACAGGCTAAACTCATGAATAGCAAAATTTTGTTCCATCGGCTCATCGGTATTACACGCTCCATTTTTTATTATGCCAATTCTTGGTAATTGACTTTACCAATAGCAATGCCAATGTTTTTCAGCTGACAGTGCCTACATCTGAGAGAAAAAATAATATTATTCGAGGATACCATGAGAGTGGACTCAATATTTAATGCAAATCAAATATTAAAAAGTTTGAAGAGAGAAGTCAATTATTTTGACTTTTGTCATTTTTTTACAGAATGAGCAATAAAATTTAATTTTTCTTATTTAGGAGCCTTTCAAATACTGAGAAAAATTGTCGAGTATCATCGGCACTGAAAGAATTAGGGAAAAAGAATAACCATTTTTATTGCATTCTAACAGCTCAAAATTCTATGCAGTGATTTCATTTATCGAACTTTGTGGGTTCTTTCTGTTCATCGATAAGTAATTATTAGTTGAATATGTATTTTTTCAAGTCAAAGAGAAATAAACAACCATCGGTTTTTATCAAGCAACTGACTTGATTGTATACATTTTGAAAAATGTATAAACGGAAATAAATTTATGGAAGCAAAACAATTACGTAAATAAAAATCGTAAATATACGTACCTTCAAATAATCCATACAATGCTACACCATAACGACCATTTTAGGGTCGACTTAGTTGTTGTTCTTTTCAATGCAGGAATACTCGACCAAAAACAAACCACTTATGGCATATGAGCATTTGTTTGTTACTAGACAAAAAACAAAATTCGCTCCGTCTTGCAATTATAACGTAAGTGTAACCTTAAACGCACGAAAGTCATATTTCATGAATGAATCAATGCACCGATCGCTTCAATTTCGGGTTTGATATGCGTTTAATTTGTTGGGTATCGAAAAATGACACTTGCTGATCAACTGGTTGTTATCATTCGGATTCTTATCACTATGAATCAGAGATGCTAGGGCACTCGACTGTCACAGTGTTGCAAACAAGGAGGAACAGGGAACAGGGGGTATTAACCCACACTTTCATTCATTCTCACCAATTGTCAAAGAAGAAATGAGAGCAAGAGCAAATGTATTTGTATCCAAGATACATATATACATATACATATGCACATATGTACATGTATATACATTTGTCATTAAGGCTCAGTCGATAATAAATTATAATAAAAGCGTGATCGAATGAACAAATTAACATGGTTACAAAAAGATAAATAATACTGAGCCCACGATGCAAATGCATATTCGACAATGCTTTAATTTGAGACTCAACATCGAAGTTTTATGTTAGTCTTTCAAATTAAATGTCACTTTTAAAAGAAAGACATCTTTTATTAGAACATTAAACTGCGCGCTTGTGAACTGCGCACTTCCGGTGTAAAAAAGAGTGCCCAGCTGACACTCTCGGGCGATCTGTCACTTTCCAGTGCAACACAATATACACTAAATTACATCTCAGTCGGTGAATTTTTTTGACTCATTCTCAGTGCGAGCGCATCGAATGTATCAAGAAGACGCGACGAAATTGCGTTGAAAGTTTTATCAGTAGCCGAGTCAACAATTTTTTTTTATCTTGTTGCAACGGTGAACATATTTGCGACAGGACGACGTCAATTTTTTTCAGTCGCCAATGGCGAAATAGTCTTTAAAAAACGAAAAGTTTATAAGTTTTTTTGAGTTTTTGTTTAAAGAAACACGAGGAACTTGGTAAAATAAATCATGGCTTTTACGAATGTTTTGTTGCTCAGTCAGATTGCAGGATACGTCGTAGCTCTGATTCTGTCTCTGTGCATTGTCGTTCCTATGAGTCTTCACCAGAATGAATTTCGGTAATTGACCATAACTTTTCTCGTTACGCAGATAATTAATAATAGCTCCTTTACAATAAATCATTAGTGAAGACATCAATGATAGCAAAATATCGTTGTTTGCTATAGTTTCTCCAGTTTTTTTTTCACTTATCGTTTACAAACAGAATTTTTTACTTTGTAAAACATGAACTCTCAAATTTCATACGTTCGTTGTTACCTAAAATTGTTACATGCAAGAAAGTGCAATTTCTTGTTCGACAATTTTCTAACCATAACAATGTATAGGCTGAGTGTTTTCACTGTCAACAAAAGTAAGAAATAACAGCAAAAATGCACCGCTGAACTGAAGTTCTAGGACAAAGGGTGGAATCTTTGAACATGATTACTCAAGATTTTGTTATTGTTGGTCCTAAATTTTTATAATTTATCATTAAACAAATTTTCACTGCAATATCATTTTTTGACAAGTATGAAGCCTTCATATATATAAATACGAAAAATAAAACAACTAATGGAGTAAACAATAGTATTGGCTCCTTTTTTCTTTAATCTTTGTATTATTGACCAGAAAACAGTTTGACAGTACTGTACTTCTTGTTGTGTGTGACTTTTTGAGCATGAAAACACTCAGTCAATGTATCGCCGTAGCTGAAACAAGCCCTAATGTTTCCAAAATATATAGAGGTACTAAATCTTTGAAAAATATCTTATAAATAAATAAATAATTCTATTTTGTTTGCAATTTCAGAGGTCACTGTCTGCTCTTCTCAACAGGCATTTGGCAAGAGACCGATGGCCAGTTTGTTGTAAATTGGGCCTCGCGAATTTACTGCAATTACACGATATTCGTGGGTCTATTACTATTTCTAACAGCAGTGGTACAAATCTATCGTCTGTCAATGTTAATGTACAAAGGAGAAGACAGTTCGTTCCTTTCCGCTTTCATGGACGTGGTCAGTTCAATATTCTTGACGGGAATGACACTGGTCGCAGCGGTCTTAGTGACGCTGGGTTTCATGACGTGGTGTCAATGCATGACCAAAAGATTTCCTTCTTGCGAATTAGCTGCGGGCAATGACATTGACAAAGCAGACAACATCGACACTTCAGGATTTCACATTGAACTCGGTGCTGCGCAATTTGGCACATGGAGCAGCCTCTCCATATGGGTCGGTCTGTCAGTTTTTGCTGTGCTGAAAGTTCTCAGATATCATCAGCTCGAAAACATGAAAGTCTCCATGTACACAGAGAGACAGAGATTAATTGAAGCAACGAACGCGAATCAGCAGATGGAGACGAGTTAGAGCAACGTTAGCAATTCATATACTATATTTCGTGAATTCGTTTGGCATTAAAGTTTGCATCGTTGAAATATAGTCGGAATTTGATTTTAAACCATTTTTGAGGCACTCATTGATTAAAACGTGGGTTTCTCAAAAATCAGAAACGCTTTAACGAGTTTTTGGAGTTTTGATTTAATCAATATTTTGTGCAATAACTATTTGAGCAAATAACTGTCTTAGTATTCCGACGATGCAAAATAAAACATCAATGATTTGCTTGTAGAATATTTTAAATTGAACTTTACAATTCAATTTAATTTATTTTCTTTAACGTAGAGTTAATTTTTTTAATTACAACACCTATTAACTCCTTTGAGTTACATTTACGATATTAAAGCCTATTTTTCAAAATTTGCGGTCTGGAATTCAACTGATGTTCCAAAAAACATTTGCCAGAAATATTGAGTTTTTTTTTCTTGAATGCCAACTCTTTCTATTTTCTAATTGATTTGCTTTTCATTCGAGATTTACCAATTTGAATATATCTTGTAACGTATGATCGTAACTGTAATTCCAGTATTAAGTGTCAAATTTACGCCCAACTGGGTGAAGAGTATGTTATTGCAAGGGTGTGTATGTGTAAATGTGCGAATAGGTGCAGAGGATGCGAATGAAAAAGTGTTAACTTCTCGGATAGTCGTGGATACGATATGTAATGCTTACATATCAAAGGAACTGAATTGTGGAAGTTTGAAATATATGGAAATGTGCATCGTTGGAACTCGACGAAATATCTATTTGTGTTTATAAATTTCGATTCTATTCTTCGTTTTCAAAAAACGGTGACAATTTTTTTCCATAACAATATAGCAAATAAATTTCGGACATAACTAGAAAAAACAATGAAGAAGGCTCGCTGCATTCCAACGATGCAAAATTCACCATCGGAAGTTTCGTGCGCACTGTAGAATTTGTAATTTAGTCGCGCAAAATAATCTTTGTTCGTTTTAAACACATTACACGTGGGATATCTATATTTTTATCTCTCAAATGTCGTGTACATGCGATTACAAAGAAATCTCAGATGACATTAAAAACATATGCAACATTATTGCAAGGGAAAAAAATTCAAAATCATAAAAATTAGTTTTCTTGACGATTTAAGACGATCGGGAAGCGTCGCAACGTCTATTTATCCATTCAACTTGAAAGCTTCAAATACTTTTGTAAATATGTATGTTATTTTACACAGATATATATTTAGTTAACTTTTTCAAGGAATCACAATTTATATTCTATGATTATTTTGAAGAAAAAACATGTGTGATATTGATCCAATTTATTTTTCCATCGGAAATTTAGATTTGTTTGAAAAATACCTAAAAAATATCTTTATTATTGATATTATGATCTACCATTTTCTAAATGAATTTGAAATTTGACAGAAAAAGTATACGTTCTGTTCAATTCGAACAAAAATATAGGTATTTTTAATTTAAATATTAATTGACCGGTTTTTTGCGAATTCCTAAATCACAATAAAAATTAATCGGAAGTACTAATTGAAAATTTCAACTGCTTTCGGGAACACATTCGATTTGAAAAGTGGCTGAATTAACGCGAAGGATACCAGTTTTATCGCAGTTTGTTGCAATCTCTTGACAAATTCCATTGTAAGGTACGAGACCGTCAATTTTGCAGGGATTGTTGACGCATAATGGTACAGCATCGTCCAAAGGCTTATAAACGTAATTTTCATCGGGACATGGTCCTTGTCTGAAAGCTTCGTGGCACGTGTTGTTTAATGGAAAATATAAGAATCCAGGCTTGCAATCGCAGCTCCAATAGCTTTTATCACCAGCCCCGGGATAAAGGAGCATATTTTCACCGCATCTTCCAGGAATATAAATCGGTATACGTTCAGTAATCTAGCAACGAAAAATTATTGAAAAAAAATGTAAATACAATGGAGGGAAATAATTTTTTTTAATAATAAATATAAATTTTATGTCAAATAAAGATGATTAAATTTGTGGAATCGAAGTTTTATATTTATATCTGAAATAATATTCGATTTAATGATTTAATAAGACTTTGATACAATTAGTTAAACTTACATTTGAAAATATTATTGGCCTTTATTTCTTTATTGTTTTATTTATTGACAATAAATTGATAATTGAAAAATCACTGTGAATACAATGGACGGAATTTCTGTAGCAATAAAAAAATAGAAGCTCACCACAGGATGATTTCCACTCAGGTGCGAAATGACTTCATCCTTTGGATACACAACATCTTGGGAAAATCCTTGATGCACGAGGATCAAGGAAACAGTGATGAATAATAAATCCATCGTATCGTCGTATATATTATTATAGAATAATCAACCAGCAAAGGCGAACTTTGAAACTATAAAGCAAGAATTTTGCTACTGGCTCTCTCGTCGAGTGACCAAACGCCTTAATGATAAATTTGTTTTTTATTCTGTATATTCCCCGTTGACTCTGACACAACCCAAAGATAAATATATATAAACGTATCAACGGTTTCGAGATTCAGAATTTTTCTGATATTTCGTTGACTCGTTGAGAGATACTAATACATACGTATTCGAGAAAGGAGGGAGAAATAGAAAGATATGCGGAAGGAGAAATCTTCTCTATATTAAGATGACAAGATCTGAGAGCCTGCGTTATAAGAATTAGGAAATCACGCTGCAGAAAAAAAACGTAGTATAGAATGAAAGACCAATTTTTAGTCGAGGAATTCGTGGAAGATCCGAACAAGTGGATAACCCCCAAGGCCAACTAGTGCCAAATTAATACTAATGTACACTACCGTTCAAAAGTTTATAAGCAAAACAATTTTACAAATAAAATCGAAAAATAAAATTCACATCCAAACAAAGAGGAGGTTTTTATTGAGTTATAAACAATTAAAAAATCCAAAATTATCAATTAAACAAGTCCCCTCATTTAAACGAAGGTAGAAAGGTTTCATAATTTATATATAGAAAATATTAAATTTTAAAAATCCAAAAGATAATCGATTAGTTAATTATAAATAGTTATTCAATAATTATTCAATTTTTTTTTGTAGTTTTATTGTCAGAAATTAATTTTGTTGTTAACTGTGATTACAGAGGTTTGCGATATCGAGACTTTTACCAGTGAATATGATGTCGAAGCAAAAAAAAAATAGTGTCTCGGTGTGACAAAATGGTGAAAAACATTCTTTTATTATTATTATTATTTATTAAAAATAATTTATACACTAACATTTTTTTCAAAACTTTTGAACGCCAGTGTATGCGTTTGCTCATTTATCTCCCTCCCGTTTTACAACAAACCGTTACACTGAAGGTGCGATCTTGATTTTAACTATAACCGGCTGACGTACGAAACTCCCGAATCTCGTTTTCCCCACCCTGTTCAGCGAATTCTTCGAATACATTGAACAACCAGGAAATGTATATATTGTCGATCGTATACAAATATCAATACTACAACTCTTATTATTAATCCTTAATAATTGTTTTCGTTTTTTTTTTTTTTTTACTAAATTAGAGTATCGTACGACACAATCCTCGGCCTGCTCTTCTCGATCCTGGAGCACACGGTTTCAAAGGCGCTGTTATAACTTGATAATTGACAGCTCGAATCCTTTCGCAAGCAGGCTCGTACGTTGTTTCCGAAATAACGAGACTCAAATCAGGAGGGCAAGGTCCACCCGACGATAATAAACCGTAACAAGATCCTTCGTACAGCACCTCGTTGTCCTTTTTGCAAGGATTTGCTATACATTTTGCTACCGTCTCGTTAGTTTGAAGAACTAAATAATAGCCGTCTTCACACGGCCCTTTCATGTATACAGGGTAACACTCGTCAAGCTTTGGGTAATACACGTAACCCTCCAGACACTCGCAGAAATCTGTTGTTCCATTGTCGCTCTCCAGGACCATATTTTGCCCGCATTCAATTGTCGACAATGGGATTGTTTGCGTTCCATTCTCAGTCGTTGTGGATTTCTCAGTTGTTGTTGCCTGTAACATTAATTATTTCATTTCATCAAATATTATGGCAAAAAAAATTATAAATTAGAGAAAAGCATCACTCTGGCCAATTTGTGGAAGATTTTTTTATCAATTTTATTTTTAAATCTATCGAGTGCCTGCAATACAGCAGCTTAGTGGAAAATACTTTTTTATTTTATTTCATCTGTGAGATAATAATATTATATTTAATATTATTTTTTGTTTTGAATGCTTCCAAGTTCGTAAAAGTTGAAGTTAAACGTTCCTGTGCAGGAAATAGTTGTTATTTTTTATGAACTTTCATTCGGAATATAGTTTTTTAATTTTTTTTAACTCACATTTAGTCGATGACGTACTGCTCTTTCATTTTCACCGGGAAATGAGATATCTTGCCCAAAATATCCATTAATGAGTAACGCAGTCACGAGACAGTTGATAAATAATGAAGCGCGTTTATGCATCGATATCGAACGGCCAGACAACATATTTCTTTCCTCTTAGAAGCGAAATGCGATACTGCGTACCGGAGAATTGCTACGAGCCGTCAAAACTCCGGGGACCTTGTTCTTCAAACTTTAGAAAGTCGTGACTAGCGTCGAAGAGTTGCATATTTTTGTTTGGCTCGTTTTTTTAAAATATCTTTTATTACATTTTTTTGCAAAGCAGCATTCGGAGACGGAAATTCGTTGAACGAATTAACGATGGTGTTTTTTACAAAATGTTGGATACATGAATTATTAAATAAACTCGATGAGCACATGATTTTTTTTAAATCCTTTATACACACAACCGTGATCTGTTAGATCAACGGGCGGTACGCGAACACTCGAAAAGATCAAAAGTTCACGCAGATTGGGTCAAGTGCATTTGTAGATAATCTTTCTTATCGGTAAAAACATTTGGTCGGACTTAAAAACGAATAAAAAATATGCATATACGACGTTCCACGGCTTTCCAAACGATCAAAAGAAATGCTCCGCTTCAACGAATATCTGTACATTGGCATTTTTAAATTTAATACTTTTCCTGGGTAATTCCATCTTCTGCAAATACAATTAATATTTTATGCATAATTGTATAACAAAGAGATTCATGTTGTTATGAATTTTGATATTTTTGTATTCATGCTGCTGTACAATAATTGTGTGAATTTGGTAATGGAACTAATGGTGAAAGAAACGAAATACAACAAAGGGATAGTTATTTTTCGGATCAATTGTTCATTACGCTGAAACATTAAGTACCTGAATTATTTTTTCGACTGTTTCTTCTCTTCTTCAAATTTCTGCACGGATTCTTGAAAGATTTCATCGATATTTTCAGTATTCTCATTGAAAGATATGTGCTCTTCAATGTTGTTGAAGAACGCACTAACACATGATGTAAATGAGCTCTGTCTGTAACCGGGCAAAGATTTGAATTTTATGTACAAATTGAGCACTTTGGGAGGGAGCAAGTCACCAAATTCTGTGAAAATATTGAAGCCTTCTTCAATGAGAGCTGGTCCGCATCCCGGAACCCAATTTCTGTAACGAAATGAAGAAGTAAGTTCAAGACAAGTAATGGAATAACAACACTTGAATAAAGGAACGAAACGACCATCGTTTCAGTAAACTTACTCCAAAGCAGGTATAACTCTGGAACCTCTCGCTTTGAAGTGATGAGAGACAAAATAGTAATAGGCCAAGAGATCTTGTTCTTTAAAATCACCATCGAAGAGATTTCGTTTAGCCTCAATTTTAACGAGATGCATATCAGCATTGTCCACCGCATGCAGTTCCCGTATGCATTCATAGTACCATGCTTTTGGTTTTATGTACTTTGGATAAAAAGCAGACCTTGGCAATACTTCCAGTACTTTACAACAGAACAAAGTTCGAAAAAGTACTACCGGAGTTCTGTATATAGCGTAATGCTCGTTCGTACAATTCAATTGCTGAGTCAGGAAGCAAAAAAAAAATTAAGTAAATATATTTTAGGGTGAAGAAATTTTGCTCCTTCTGGAAGAGGTCTTATACGTCAAATATACAAACGTTCGAAACAGACGGAGGAACGCACAAGTAGAAAGTCATTCTACCCCACTGGCGTAAAGTTTTCTGGAACAGCAACGATCGAACTAGATGAAATATAAATCTAGTATTCGCCCTTGAGCCTATTATTTCAAGAGTTTCTTTATGATTCCAAGATCTCTTTCCAACATCAAAGAAGAAATCATCCAAATTGTTAGTTCCATTCTTCCAATCTTTGTACGCCACATCAAGTACATTATTAAAATTCACACGCTGCAATTGAAGCCTGTTGGGGTATTGTTGCCGACATTCAGTTAAGCGTGGCCAAAAGTATTCTATTTCTTCGAACATTCGAATTTTGTTGATTCCTGCTGTGAGCAGTTCTTTCGTCAATATTCCCAAACCTGGATTCATCTCCATAACAAGAGGTGTTCGAACACTGTGATGGGCCATTATTGAAACAGCTATTCTCTTTGCAACTTCCGCATCAATCACATACAAGTTATCAAGTGATTTGGTATAAGATTTGATACAAGCAGCTTTCATTGCTTTCAAAGTTTCTGCCGGTATCGTGCTGTTTTCATTTTTTCTCGATTTTCGTGGTTTTGCTTTAGAAGTTAAATGTCGCGAAATAAAATTTGTATTACAGTGAATCGATTTGTCAATAATGCGATTACATTTGACAGCAATGCTATAAAGACTTTTCATTGTTGCCAAAGTTGATACTAATATTTAATAAAGTTTTGGGATTTCGAAGTAGAAATAGGTTATTTTATGTAATACTATTACAATCAACTATTTTGTACCGTTTGTGAGATATCAAAAATTTGATGCCTAATTTCACGACAACGGTTAAATATATGATACACCAAAACTTTTCGCATTTCAGATTTATTTATTAACCTGTTGTTTGTCAACAAACACCATCGGGTGACCATCGGACAACTGGTTTCGACCAACCTAACCCTAAAGCACGTGGTATTCATCTTTCCCCTCTTCTCGCTCTACGTTATTTGCGGTCCAGCTGATTTGCATCAACTGTACTCAAGTAATCAACCATTTTGAGCACAGTGTCTTGAAAAGAAAAAAAACTTATTTTTGATGGTAAAAAAAAAAATCGAATTGGAAAAAAGCATGAACAATTTTATTTCTTAGCAATAATGTAGTGAGAACATGTTTCTAAAGTAAGCATTCGGAAAAACTAACTCGAGTCCAGAATAATTGTTCGCATTGAAACTCGCTTTTTTTTTCTTAAAATTTATCGAATTACATTTGAACAGCCAAGTGCATTGAAAAATTGTTACCAAATAAAAATTTGGACTCGGAACGAATGTGCCGTTAAATAATTAAATTACAGCGAAAATTCATTAATGTCAAGCGTACATGAATTTCAATAAATACGCAACAGAAGAATTAGGTTTCATCTCCGACGCTGTTTCCACGCGAAAACAAATGTCTTTCATATAAATACACTTGTATATATATTGATCATTTGAATCTGGAAAAAGTTTATTTGATAATTCATCACAAATTACAGCTAAAACGGAAACTAAAGGAGAATTTGCGTCAAAACAATGGCACGTTCGAGAGAGTACTCAGAGAGCCCTGGTTCTCCACGCGAGCACTCTCGACGAATGACGAAAAGCGTAAATTTTTGATTCCTTCACCCTCCCTTTGTCTTTTTTTCAAACATCATTGAAGATCGAGTTGCGTGGAATATTAACTGGAATTAGAAACGGGCGGGTAGGCGGTTGTAAAAAGAAGGGAACAGATTTTCATTTTCATCTTTCTTATGCCAGTCGTAATTAAAATTCACGCGAAACAGAATTACGAATGTGCTTCGTATTCGGGTACAGCTTTAAAGTGCGTAAGCACCGTGCTTTTGTCAAATTTTACGGAGCTCTCACGTGCTACACGTCAATATCGTAAGATAAAGAAGAAAAAACGAAAAAAAAAAAAAAAAAATTGGGAAGGTTGGTATGGGAGAGGAGCCAATATATCGCAAACTGTCTCAATTCGAACTTTAAACATCGTGACACACATTTTGTATGAACCACGAATTTTTCATGAAATATACATAGTTGATTTGTTGTTGGTACTAATATTTTGTTTTCTCCCTCGTGGTTAACGTTTCACCGATCGTATGTTTGGATCAATACGTTGACGATTGTATGTTTCCTTGTCCAGCGGATTGTCCCACCGACCAACTTATATCTGAAGAATGTGTTTTTTCTTTTCTTTTTGTTTAATTTTTCTCAAAACCGGCTCAATCACACCCTTGCGTTCTGTGTTTTTTTTTTACGTTTATTTGGGTTAATAGTAGTTATAAGATCCCCATTGATTGTACGGCCCGTATGCTTGTGGTCCGCCCTGACTGTATTGCCAGTTTTGATAATTTGCATAATTTGGATCGGAGGGCGGTGGATATTGTTGGTATCCTTGTTGGTAGCCACCTTGACTACCGTACTGCCCACTCTGGAATTGTTGCTGCGACTGATACGGCCCACTCGGGCCGCTGCTGTATTGATACGACGACTGTGCCCCCGCTGTTGGAGGTGGTGGCACGCTCGATTGATCTCCTGTTTTTGGTTTTTTTGGTGGCGAAGAGTCTCTGAATATTGTGAAGAAAATAATTTAAAAAAATACAAGATTATAACTCGAGCCTACAATTTTTGAGAATTTTTTTAAGCGTTTCTCTAAAAAAAAAACTGGAGATTCAAGTACGAATCAACAAGTTTCAACTTTTGTTTTGGATTTGACATTCAAATATTTAAGCACAAAAATTGTCTCCACGTGAATAGTTTTCATCGATAACAACAATGCGTGAAATAAAATAACTGAGTATCAAGCACTTACACTTTGCTCTCGTCGTTCTTCGCTTTTTTACGTTCTTTGGCCTGTTTTATACATTTTTGGAACTGTTCGTGAGCCTTCATAACTTGGCTCATGTCGAGACTAAAATCTTCGAGAAACTCAACTTTTCGCTGAGCAAATAAAACTCTCTGATCAAGATCGGCGTGTTCGCGTTCTATGAACATGTCCATGTAACCTACGACCTCTTCTGAATCAACGGGATTTCTCTGAAGGCCCAGATCTATGAGTTGAAGATATAGTCGAGGATTGTCTTTGTCTTTATCTGCAGCCTGTTAATTTTTAAGCAAACAATTTATGTTGATTATAACCAAATATCTGATTATAAATAAAACTGTTTTTTTTTTGCACCACTGAGGACACTGGCCTTACCTTCAATAAAACTTTGACAGCCTTATCAATGTCGTTCTTAAATTTATACAAGAAACGAGCGTACTTAACGGCAATGTTATTGCCTATGGTACGATTTTTACTGTTGCCGATGTAACTCTCGTAAAGTTCACACGCTTTTTCAAGATCGCCACGTCTACGTTCGAGATTGATTCGTCGATAGGCTATTTGTAGCATATTCGGCATAACGGTGTCGATTTTCTCGAGGATCGAGGCGGCTTTGTCGAAATTACCCTGCGTTTCCTCGAACGCTGCCCATTGTAAATGTAAATTAGGTTTTTTTGGATGGTGAACCGTACAAGCGCGGAAATAGACGTCTCGTATTTTTTCCGAATTATCGCCTTTAAGTGACTCAAGATAGCGGACAAACTGCAAACGTTCATAAACCATATAAAAAATGTATATCTTTTCGTAGACTTGTTGATTTATTTGAAAATTGATCGAAAAAAATACTCACTCTTAACCAAAATTCGTCGTAGAGAGCGCATGCGATGAGACATCTCTCGAATAATATTATTGTGCGGTGCTGATCTTTCTGTTCGATTTCGAAGTCGAGATATTCTTTCCAATTCTTCAATTGGCATCGTTCCAACGGTTTCACGTGGAAGTAAGGTCTTTTAATCTGAAAATCGAAGAGAAATCATGTTTTACTTTGAAGATATTTCACGTGTTCGTTATCCCGGAATATCGGAAGGATAAGCATTGAGAGGTCCTTTATAATTTAATATTAATGTCGATAATTGTTCAAAGTTGACTAATATCCAGAGAAACTCGTCCGAAGAGATGTGAATTTAAAAAAATCGTGGAAAAAAGCTAAATTGAATCCGCAAGTTCTGACGGTGGTTATTCAAGGAAACTGGCAATGAAATCTTTTCAACAGGTTCGAGTTGAAAAACATTCTTACCCCTTCTTCGTACGACCACCTCGCACTAACAGCATTGACATTAGCTTTGTGCATTTTTCGTCTAATGCTAATGATCTTTTCTCGAAGTGCTCTGGTTTCTTCATCGGTCGGTGGTGCCTCGTGTGGGAGTGGTTCTTCACCGGGTGGTGCATCGTCAACTGGTATAGCAGGGGCAGTATCTTCGGATTTCAATAAAGTTTTAACTTCGGCACGTAGGGCGAGAAAATCATCGACACTGAGAATACGATTGGGTAAATTGGAGGATACGAATTCCTGGAAAGAGTCGAAGTGCGCCGTGTAAGCCCAGGTCGGTGTAGAAAGTAGTCGATCGTAAATAGCGGTAACGCGACTCAAACGTTTACCGTCAAGTTCCCACTTAATGTAACTTTCCCATAGTCGATCAGACCTGTGAAAAGACATGGAAAAATAAAAATTACAAATTTTCCGATCAGACTGTTAGTAGATTAAGTAAAATACGAAAAGGGACCAACAGTGCTCAGTCTAACAATTAGAGAGCTATGATAAAAACTGGTTTACCTGAATTCGAGACCACAAGCCTCTATCGCTATCTCGTACTGTTCCCGCAGTTTGGCTTCGTCCTTCTCATAAACGACCTTACAGTGATTGATGTAATGGAGCCACAAGTCGACACTGAGCGAAATAGCTTTCAAACCTTGATCGAACACCTGTGATTAACGAACATCGTACGTTTAGAACGGTTTACAACTGGTTTTGAGCCATGGTGGGATAAATTTTCTTTTTTTCTTTCTCTTATGCGGTTTTTTTTTCATTTCTTTGTTTTTTTCCGTAAACCTAAGATTCTTATAATTGCGTTATTCATTTGTACTTCGTTTCATATTAACGTATACTCACATAGACGTGCGCGTACTGTAAATAAATGGATATAATGAACACAGAGATTGCAGAGCATTGTGCATTCACCTTAAAATTCAGGGAGTGTTCCGATCTGGGTGCCTCATGTATTTTCTTCGGCCAATATTCTCTTGCTCCCCCTCACTGGCACCGTGCGCGTTCGAACACGAGTCTTTTCAAAGTCACTCAACTTTGACTCAAAGACCCCCGAAACCCCAAGAATATCTCTCTCCCTCTCTGTCTTTCTCACTCACTCTCTTACTTACATCGATGTTTACGTAAACGCAAGCTTATCCTTATAATTTACAATACTTGTTCGATCGTAAGCTATGTGTACAAATGCTTATATGTATATATATATATATATAACACACATCATTAAATTTCTCACCGAAGGTATTCTCTCTACGAGAATTACGAAACAATAAGCGTTTTTGTTTCTTTAAATATTCCATCATCTGGTTTTTCATGGCCATTCGACTTACGTAATATGCTCATTATTTAAATCGATATATATACGTAATAATTGCATTTTGTTTTTGTATGTTGCATTTATAGTTTTACGTTTATCATGTTTCACGTCTAGTTGAATAATTAAATAAGTAGCTAATCGGTAACCGAAGATAGTTGTATAGGTGCCACAAGACGTGCTAGGCTGTTGGAAGGGAAAACCATATTTACGTGCGTGCACACTGCCCACGCGTCTTCCTAACTCGAGCTATTTTCATTAGATTGCGTTAATTATATAATTTTTGTTTTGTTTATATATATCATAATAAAAACTAATCCTAAAATATAAATGCTGAATTCTTTTACTCACCGTTTCTACGTTCTCCGGATTTCCTTTCTTCTTCTCGTAATCCGCAAATTTCCTCCAGTAACCGTAACAGTAGGGATACCGCTCGAGAAATTTGTTGTAAGCTTCGCGGGCCGCTTCGGGATCGTTCTTAGGAAAATGAAATTACGGGACAGATATAACTTCACCATTTTCTACACACTCTTACTTAATAATAGAAGAGCATGGTTTTTGTAGACATATACGTACTTCTTGGTCGACATATTGCAAGAGGTATGTCCATCCTGTGAAATCCGAAGGATCCTCATTCACTGCTTTCCAATATTTTTCCAATTCCGGTAGCGTTTTCTTTTTTGGAGAGGCTGGACGTGGCTCTTGCTTCTCACCGGCCTCAGATTCCACAGTCAAAGCAGCTTTTTTTGCTGGAGTTTCCTCGTTTGTTTCTGAAGTCGGTGAGCTTGGATCGTACTCTCCTTCAGCATTTAATTTTCTTTTCACTGCCGACAACAACGAGTAACTTTAAGAGCCAGTAAAATAAAACACGTGATTTGACAAATGTATGTTGGTTTTCAAAACCGCAAAATGGAATTCAGAGAATTTTTCACTGCTATAATCTAACAGTAAAGTTTAGGCAATAATAATTGAAAGAAACATTGATATTGAATGTAAATAATTTAAAAAATCAACGTCGTGTTTCTACTCACCGGCACCCTCGGTTTTGCTCTTCTTCTCAGCCAGCTTCGCAGCCGCTTTGGCCCCGCTTTTCTTTTTTTTGTCACTGTCGGGTGGTAATTCATCCTCGGAAACGGATTCAGTTTCCCCGAGATCAGCGGGTGGCGCTGCCGGCAATTCTTCGTCAGAGACAGCTTCGGTTTCCGGTTCCTGCCCACGTAACAACAATTGAGTTGATGATTAAATAGTATTTTCGTTCGGACATTCGAATAAAAGTGATGGATTGGATATATAGACAATTTTGTGCAAACGAAAAAGTGATAATAAATAAAACGAACAGAATTTAAAGCAGAAGGAATCGTCGAAGGAATACCTGAAGCGTCGCCTCAACCAGATAGAACTCGTCGTCAGTTACCTCTTCCACATCTTGCGACAACTTAATTTAGGGATTATTCGAAGGAAATCAATGAACATGGGATAAAAAAAAACTGAAGAAAAATTTTGACCAGGATAGCGAATACATGTTGGAAATAACGTAACATCGAAGCGTTACCTTTGCTGCAACTTCGGTGGGAAATTCGTCTTCGGAAACAGCTTCAGTATCAGGCTCAGTTTTATCTGCATTTTCATCAGCGTCCAGATCTTCCGGATTTTCGTTCACTGTCTCAACTGCGGGTTTCTCGATCTCTTCAACCTCATTTGGATTCTCCATTGACTCGGCCGCTTCTGGAATCTCTTGTGCTGATTCGTCGACATCCATTCTTTCTGTGGCTTCCTCGGCGCTAGGATTTTCCGCTTCGATTTCTTGCGTCTCCAAAATCTGAACGTTATCCTCAACCCCGATTGCTTCTTCGAAATCAATCAACTGATCTCGCGTTACAGCCGCGTCCGAACTGTCCCCGTTTGTTACTTCTTCTTCTATTGTTATGGGCTCATGTTCCAACATTTCCATTTTTTCCATACTATTCTCATCCACGCTGTTGTCGTCTAATGTTATCACTTTACTTATTCTTTCTTCACTTTCTTCCTATAAAACACCCCAAAAATTACTTTCCCGAATACGTGACGTAGACAACGGACTCACAATGTTCAAGTTCGCATTGTTGGAATTAAACGTTCTTTACTGTTAAACGGGGTATATGTAAAAAATGAAAAATTGCAGTGATGCAAATGGTTCTTATTACATTCCAATGATCCTTGTCACATGAAGTTTTTATTATTTTTATTTATTTGTCATTTTAATTATTATTGTATGTTTATATTTATATTTGAATGTTATTATTATATTATATTATTATTGTTATATATTAATTTTATATGATTTATTATTTTTATTTCAACTCACATGAAAGCTCGAAAAATTCATCCAATTGCAAAAACAAATGACATTCCCATAAATTTACTGAAATTTTCATAAATTCAAGAACTTTGACATTCCCTCTAATTTATATCGAAAATTGCAGTCGTTGACAAATAGAAGTGACTGACATTTTGGTGATGGTTCAATGGGGGAAAATAAAAAGTAATTAAGAGTTGTTAGAAGCCTACTTTTGACAAATTCAAATCGTCCAAACTCATGTGTAGAGAAAAGACCAGAGCTTCGTTCAATAGATAAATAAAAATTGTATGTTGTTTTACAGATAAATTCGAGAATACACAAACTTTAGTGATACATGCAGGTATAAGCAAATCTAGAAATATCTCCTGGTTCTTCAATTTGAAACAATGAGAAACAATGGCCAAAATTATTCACGTTGATTGTTACAACAGTAAGCATGCGAATTAAATAAAATCCCAAATGGCCAAGAAATCGTTATAATAATTATTGCATTTTGTATGACAATCAAAATAGAAGAGAACGGAATGTCAAAAAGAAATCCCTGTAGCAACTTTAGATTCGTTAGTAATGGACAAAGAAAACAAAATGGATAAAAAAAATTTGTTGAATATTGTACCATAATCTGAGCAGGCTCTTTCACTCTGAGCGTGGACAAAATAGGAGCAGAAGTTGGTATGTTGCTTACGACTGGAGGAGGAGGAGCTTCGAGTTCAGGAACGTCTTCAGGCTCATGGCCCATTTGTACATAATCTTCGGTCTCCCCGTCGTGTTCGACCATGCAAGAATTTTCATCCTGAGAGTCTTCCATTTGTAGATGAATAGACGAAGGATCTTCTTCGCTGTAATTTTCAACAATTACTTCGCTGAATTGTTGGAGACCATTTTCCGAAGCAGCTTCTTCGACTTCTTCCTCTCCGTGTGAAACTACTTCCTATTATTGGATAAAAAAAAGATTAATTTTTTTTTATTTTCAAAAAATGTGAAAATGTTTTTTTCATTGGCATAAAAATAAGCGCTTACCTCGACTTCATCAATTTCTTCTTGAATTTTCTTCGATGTTCGCGTGGCTCGTGGAGTCTTTTTGACTGGTGATTTTTTAGCTGCGGGTGCTTTTCTCGCCCGACCGGATCTCGTACGTCGGACTATGAAACAGAGGAGAGTAAGAAAAAACGAAAAAACAAAAAGAAACAAGAATGTGTTTTTTTCCGATGTTATGCTAATTCAGTAATTGTTGAAGGAAACGCGGCGGTATTGCGCTAATGGCGGTTCTATAAAGGGGGTCGGAGGGCGGGGAACCGCGTGTTCAATGCGATATATACCGGCCCTTTTGTGTTGCATCAATCTCGCGATCAAACGATTTACATAAACACGCGAATTTCCGCGAGCTCGAGTCGATCAAACGTTTCATAAAACTTCACGGAGGATTAATTTTAACACCAGTGATAATGTTTAACATCTACCGTTTGACTTACCTGGCTCTGTTTGAATAACTTCACTTTCATCACCGCTAAGCGACGACATTTTTTCTTTTTATTTTTTCACTTCCTCTTCTATCGCTTTATCACTTCGACGCAACGCCTGGAATGCACAGCGTAGTACTGAAAATGAAAATTCGTAATGGCGGTTTCTTACGATTCCATAAAGCATTAGTATAGGCAGATTCAGATTCGTGATTCGTGCGATTGTTTCAATCAGGTAATGCTTTAGAAAGACAACAGATGGCGCTGTTGGTAAGTTTTCTGGGTCAGTTCATTTTTTTAACAATGCTGACGGCTAATCATACAGGAAACTGCTGTATCTATCCCAGAAACATATAAGAATATTTCTCAATAGGATCAATATATTTTCATTGTTGTGAATTTCAAAGCAATAAACAAATTACGAAAATTTGTTATGAATCATTACAGTTCAACAAGTTTATAAAATTCTTCATCTTTATCATTATTGTTTATTAATTCTACAAAATCAGGTCTCCATTTATTCTGTGTCAGCAATATTGCGTCTAAATAAAAGCAATTGTGATTTCTTGCATATAACATTCGGGGAGAATTATGATAATTTTTTCAAAATGATTTCAGTAATCGTACAGAGCTGCGCGTTCATAGTCCACAAAATTTCGAAGCGCAAGTCATTCTAAATTTCTAAATTCATGCAGAGCTAGGCCGCACACATGCACACACGTATGCGTGCCCGGAACCGTGTGAAAAAGCTGAAAAAGCAAAGTCTTCGGTTTTCGTATTAACATTTTTATTCCTTACAAATAAAAGAAAAAGCTGGAAGCATCGGAACTCACGTAGTTCGAGAAATATATAGGGCAGAGAGTGATCGTACACGAACGAAGAGAAAGAATCATAACGGGATTTGGAGATATTGTACCCATAATCCCGTTACTTTATTTATCCCTTTTTTTTGTGTGTGCTACAACAGTGTCTCCCTGGATGAAGGGATAAACATGACCGGAGAATCGTAACGAAAAAAACCGTGAAGTTTCATAACCTCGAAAAAGTGCAATGGCAGTATAAATTCACACGCTCAATAAACAAACAAGAGGACTAAAAAAAACATAACCCGAAAAATACTAAAAGTAAAAAAAAGAGAACAAGTTATCGGAAACTATGGCTGGGAAGAGACGACCGATACATACCAACACCGGAAGCAGTACTGGATCGTCGAGTCCACTGGGTGGCAGTTTTCGTTCAAGAAACATGAATTTTCGTCCGAACACGAGCCAGGATGAACGACGCGGCGGTACGAAACCGACGACTTCACCGGCTTCCGTTGGTTTAGTTTTAATCACAATGATACTTCACGTGTGTCGAAAATCTCTCCTCTTTGATGTTCGTCTCAAAGTAGCAATATATTGTGGTTCTATATTTATTGTATCGCTCATAGCGGATTATGCGCCAATGCCAAGAAGCTATTTTTCAAGATCGGACAATGCGCTCAATCAATGGTTTGTCAAATGGGGTTGGGGATGGTTATTGGTGGTGACGGTGCCATGGATAACGTTGACGGCCCATACTCTTGGTTGTGGTAGGCGTCCTATTTTGATAAAACACTTGTGTCGCATGGTAGTAGCCACATTTGCCTGGTTAGCGTGGATAAGACTGTTCAATTATATAGAAACGAATCACGGTCGCTGTCTTTCGACAAAAGATGCGGCTCTACAAATAAAAGCTAATTGCCTACAAGCTGGCAAATTTTGGAGCGGTTTTGACATCTCCGGACACACATTTATACTTATTTATTCAAATTTAATATTGGCTGAAGAGGGTAAAACAATTGTGGGCTGGGAGGGTATAAAAGATCTCATAGTCAAGGAGGAACACTCGAGAAATACTCCCAATGAGACTAGCACAGGACATATGAGGAATTTATCCAGCGAAGATTTGGAGTTTGTTAAAAAAGCTCACGCCTGTTTGACTCCGTATCTTAGAGGTCTATTCGTCGCTATGACTCTCCAACAAATTCTCTGGGATATTATGCTCGTCTCCACCATGCTTTATTATCACATAATGTTGGAAAAAATGCTCGGATGCATTGTTGCGATAGTCACGTGGTACCTGACTTATCACTTTTGGTATAAAATTGCGGATGCTGGTTTGTGCGCACCTGGAGAAGGATTGTTCAGGTATAATGGATTTAAAGAACCTCAAGATATGACAGCTGCAAGAGCTCGAAGAAATACCCTTAATGGTACAGGCTCCAGATTTATGGGTCTGCCGATTCGGACGCCTCAGGATACACCTGATAACTTAGCCAATTCATCACGTCCTTCGGACAACGATCTATCAACGTCTCGTACAACATGAAAAATCCTTTTGGATTCAATCACATTTTTTTAACGCTCATATTCATCGATCCTAAAAAAAAACGATAGAGACCATTGCATATATAATATTTTTGTATTATATTTAAATATAAATATATGTGTATATATGTACACATAGTTATGCACGTATGTATATACACGTCTGTGGTCACGCATTGTAAAAAAATAAACATTTTTTTAACAAACTTTATACACCTTTGAAGAAGAATCGGAAGTTTGCCATGAAACAACTTAATGACCAAATTTTTCATCACTTATTTTTCGTTAGACATGGTATTACTTTTTGTTTGAACAATTCAAAAGTATCAAATTTTGAAACTATTTGACGTGTAACCACAGATGTATACATATTTGTTGATAGATATACAATCGGCATATATCAGATGATCGTGGTTGTGGTTGATATTTTCGCCCAACTTCGAGTTAATTTATGCTTTCTCTTTCGTTTTTGTACAAACAAGACCTGCTGGAAACACGAAAATATTCCACAGGTTTTGCACTTTTTGTTGTATTGTTCGTTTGTTTTGGTTATTTATTAATAGTTTTTAAGATTGAGGATATGGAGATAATGGGTTTTAAAATATACATACAAATACATGTGAATGTATTCCAAATTCTTGCGGGATTGTTCATTTACGTATATTCGTGGAGTGATATAAATGGTACGTCATTTTTCGTACTAATTTTTTATCCTTAATTTAAAGTTTCATTATTCACGAAGTCTTTCCGTCGTTTATGCAAATAATAAGAAAAATCAAATTAAACTTTAAAGTTTCCATGACTTACGAAATTTTATGATATTTTCTTCAAATGTAATTAAATCAAATTTATTTGAAAAAAATGAAAAAAAAAAAAAAATCAGGTGAACTCAATTTGAAAAATTCTTCGCTGTAACTTCGCATTTAAAAACTTGTCTTTACGAAATTTTGAATAACATTAGAATCGTATGTTCATCACTGCTTGCCACCTTCCACAATTACTTTATCCGGGAATTTAAACAAAAAGTTGATCAGACTAACGTTACCAATCTATTTCCCATGTTCTTGTTTTTTGAAATAAAAATTTGTACACACAAGGTTTCTAGTCGTTATGAATGAAAAGTCTCATAATTAAATTTATACTCTGAACACGATATATCTGTTTTTAATATATATTTTTTCGAAACTAAACAATTTCTTGTCTGGTTATTTCGACTCATCTTCATGTATCGACGTCGCAAGGTAACAAGTTATGTGGTGAGTATTTGAATCATGGACAACTTCCTTGCTCGATTAGGCGATTGACTTTTTTCTCCGTATCGTAAGCATGAACGATCTTTTTATTTTCGTTTGTTTTATTTTTATAATACTTATTTTCATGATTGCTGGACAGGTTGTGTCTCCACTTGAGTGTAAAATTGTTCACCAAACCATCCGCGATGCAGTTCTAAATAACTGCAAAAAAAAGGTCGATTTAAACGATGAAAATAACGTTTTGTCGATATTTGATAATACGAAAATTTTACTCACCTCAGGAACATGTCCAGATTCTTCAACAGGACTTTTAATTTTTTTTCTGGAATATCCGTAACTTGCAGAAGATCAGGTAGTTTGACTGAGAATTTAATAGAAAATTCATTAATAATTGCTTTAGTATTCGATCGATATTAGTTTCATTGATTTCCTCCACTGACATCAATTTTTTCATGATTTTTCTTATGGTTAACTATATTTGTGTCTGTAGCAACTTACCAAAAAGACGAGCTAGATGTACAGCCCCGAAATATGTCGAAGGGCTGGGTGAATTTCCTTCCTTCGCAGAATCAGGCATTAGTCGCCATTTGTTTGATTCCTGAAGGAGAGCCGCTATCTGAACTGAATAAGCGACTGGCCGTGTTATAGGACCTCGTGGACTTGAACAACGTGAACTTGTACTTGCTACACTGTAAATGCAAGAGAATTCAAATTCCTTCGTTCCCAAAAAACATTTTTTTCAGCACAACAGTTTTTCTGTTTTATTTAGAATCTTGAGCTGACAATTGTTTAAAATTTTGATAAATTTAATACAATTGGAAGGGGTTTTTTTTTGCTCCAGAAAGCTGCGAATGTCAATGAAATCGCAAATTATTTTCTATTCAGATTATTTTATAGTACCTTGAAACACTGCTTGGTTCTTGTTTAACGACATCCTCGTAAGATTTCGGTTGTCGATTTTCGTCGACAGAACTTATTCTGCAAGATCGTAATATTCGTTTGCATATTGGCTTTGTTTGGCATTCGACCTCAGATTCGTGTTCCCGAAACGGTGGAAGGTGAGCGTACTCGGGATCTTCAATTTCTTCTTTAATTATCATATCTGGATTTCTTGAGCAAAATAATAAATACAATTAGTATGAGAATTTGGCGTCAAAATGGTCATCGTTGCTAGATCATAAAATTTCCTTTTAAATCCGATTTTCTAGTTCTGGAAATGGGTACAATTTGTCTTTTGCAGTTTCTTTATTTGAATAAAATTTGAGGATGGCGGTTCGATTAGTGGCTAAGAGCCCCCGCTCGTACTCCACGAATTCCCGGTTTTACTCTCTATTTAATAAGGAAAGGAATCGGAAAAAATTGTCCCTTGTGGTTCTGAATCCACTGTCATAAATCAAAAATCAAAACCTCCCTCCCTGTGATGCATGTTTGATAGCTACAAACCCCGAAAAAGTATATTTAAAAAAATTGAAAGCAATGAGCAAAGAAATTTCGTAATCGTCCAACAATAGGAAGTTTTAATCAATGTTTAAATGTTATTCAAGTTTTCAAATTCTGAATAATGATGTTTAAACTCACTCCATTATTTCTTCTTTTATGGGTAGCGAATTTTCGGTGCACAGTCCCAACGATTTGAACGCATTGTACTGTTCTCTCTCTTGTCGATAGAGTAGAATATTCGGCAATGTGAAATCGAAATAAATGCGTAAACCATCAGCTACTTCTCGACAAATATTAACATCGTTGACAATCTTCTCGACGGTATTGTTTGTTTTATTGCGTTGAGATTTTTCTGTAATATTCGTTAATTGTGTCGTTGTATAATGTTGAACCCAAGATTCCAGGATATTTGCCACGGTCGGTTGAGCTGGTAAGACTGCAAGCTGATAACATTCGACATAAATTTTGTAAGCATTGCGAATCTCCATAAATATTTCGTAATAAAAAAATAAAATAATAGACGGAAACATACTTTGTGCTTGTGATTTATGAGTTCGTAATCCTGATCAAGGATTCTTCTCAGGGTATTTCCAATGTCAAGGTCAATTCCTGGCCTCGTACTCGCTCCCGATTGACTCCCACCTCCACTGTCCTCGTCGTCGCTCGATGGACCACCAAAATCGGAACTACTTTCCGATTCCTCCTCCGTAATAACTTCTTCGGTGTCATAATCGTCGTGCTGTCCTGAACTTCCATCCTCCGATGATCCTGTAGTCCCGGATGCGGCTCGACTGCCACCACTCCGAGCTCTTCGTCTTGACTCGATTCCCGAACGATCCGAGAGCTTGTGACTACGATTTTTTCTCTCACGACGGTAAAGATAAGCTCCTCTGTAAATTGAAATAAATTATCAGCATCACAAATAATTTAATCTATAATACTGCAAAATGATGAACAAAGTAAACAGTTCTAGTTTAGCAAAATTTCATTAGCCCATAAATAAAACGGTTTTATTGTTGTTTATTTTAAATGATTGTATTGTGTTGTAATCAAGAATTAAAATTTTTCATGGGTTTTCTAGAAAGCTGATGAATTGTAGGAAGACTTGAGTTTATCGTCTATTGCAATATGGCAATTTCTAAGCTTTTATAAAGGAATTCAATGGGAGGTTTTTTTAAAGAACTTTTTGATATACTGAAAAGTAGGAACTCAATATAACTGGATCATGCAGTTGGCTCGAGCCACAGATACCCTTAAAAATTTTCAGAGAGCCCAAAGCGCTGCGTGCCGGAAAATTTACGAAAATTGAGGTCAAACCGTAAAAAATTAGCAGAAATGAAGAAATGAAAATAAATACAAAAATGAACGTTCAAGTTTTTGGAAAAATTTCACAAAACGTTAATAAAACCAAAGGATATGATAATTCCTTGTTTTTAGTGTTTCAGCTTTTGAGGGAAGGTACAGAACTTTAAAATTTATTTCTGCCAGGACAGTATTAAAATAGATTTTGAGGAGCCGAAAACCCCGATACCTGGGTCAATAAACTTGCAAGACAAATCGACAAGCAGTATTTTTTTTTCACTGTGTAAGTTTGTGCAATCAACTTCAGAGACAAACGTGAGGTTCCAGCTTGTATTAAAATTGAAAAAAGTTGAGTAAAACATTATTTGGTAGTCCGAAATAAAGTTTCTGTAAAACTTCCAAGTTCTTAACGTACAATTGAAGTTGTGCCTTTTGTGCCAAGTCTCTTTGTAATTGACGATTCTCTTCTGTATCCTTGAGAACATATTCTTCGGTGACACATCTGTCCCAGGAAGAATTCCAACCCTGTATTGTTGGGAAAAAACTTTTTTTTAAATAATAATGTCAGAAAAATAAAAAAAACGGGCCAACATAACCGCTATTTGAAGAAATTACGAACGATATTTTGCTTGCCAATGCAAAAATCTTATTTTCATTTTATATTAAAGTTTGAATTTTTTTTCATAATTAATACATTTTTTTTTATGGCGAAATATGTATAAATTATTTGATTAGATAATTATTAAAGATATTCATCCGTCTCAAGAATTGTAGTTGAATACTATATTTTAAAAATAAATTCAAAAATACGTTACTTTTCGCGACATTTGAACGTAACGTTGTTTTGACGCGTAATCTTACTAGAGACGCTAACCTGAAAATGTATGAGATATTCGACTGCTTTCCTCCCCCTTTGATCTTTGTTTATAATGACATCCAGAACCTACGAATTGGAGAAAAAAAAACAATAATATTTCGAATACCGTTTCTCGTGTTTCATCTGTCTATGACACTGTGTATAATTCATTTGTTTTCGTTCGAAACACTTTTTTTTTGCAGGTTAACCAACGAATGTGAGAAAAACAGTGTAAGTTGAAGTAAATCTGATTCACAATCGAAACAATTATGACGGAAGGATGATACTTTTCCGTACTTTTGAGTCGTAAAGTACTTTTGCTTTTGTCGGATCTGGTTCATAACACAAAACTTTTTCTCCATCACAAAATTTGAATTTTGGTCCTCGCGTGGAAACCATTTTTTGTTTTTATAATTTCATTTTTCCGAATTATTCTCTGCTTACCTATCAAAGGTAAGGTCGCGAAAAAATCGAGCCCTTATGATAGAACGCTCGACAAACGATGGATGTCGCGACTGAGCAAGCTTGTTTCCAAGGATAACAAATAATCAAATAATACATTCTTCGAAAAACAATAAGAACGTGCCAATGTTTCAAACTTCATAAATTTTCCCTTTTCGCAGTATATTTCATTCGAATTCGGTTAGATATTTGTTAACACTTCTAACAACTTGGTCCAATCGATCAGATAGAGAACAGCTGGCTTTCACGGCCACGAGGTCAGTGTGGGTCAGAGAAGCAACAAGTTATTGGCATGACACTGTTATAGATTTTTTATACATTGAGAGATGAGGCAAATCAAAATGTTTGTCACGTAGATACGAGCACGAAGCTCTATACGATCTTGAACAAATTATTTCTCGAATGATTTCTGTACAATTGAATCTTCTTTTGTATTAAAATTTCGCAGCAGACAACATTTGTTCAGAAACAATGAATAATATTAGCACGAGCAATAGATCGCGATGGTAATAACAATATATTGAATTGCGATGAAAAACAAGAAATAATGAATTTATCTTGTTAGTCGCAGTAGAAAAAAAAACCGATTTCCTTGCAATTCGTATTAGAGACGCAAAAGGCGTTTCAAGAGGGTGGAGCTAAGGGAGTAAAAAATGCTTGGCAATAATACATAGTCTGCTGTGATGGGCTATACATTGTTGTTGATCTTCGAAGATGAAACGGAATAGGGGCACAACACGAAAGTCGTACACAGAGAGTTCTGCGGATAAATTGCATATGTTGTGTCTGTTGTCGCGTGTATATGAAGCAGCGCAAACACAAGAAATAAAAATCAATAAAACCAGCTGTAGCTATCGCGCATGATCTTACCTGACTTTGGTGGGTTCCAGGCTGTATATAACATCATTTTTGTGAGGTTATGGAGCTGGACAGAAAGTCGCCAGGTTAGATTTGTAGGAATAATCTCCCGATAAGAGAAAAAAAAATTCTTCCCTTTCCTACAAACAAAATATTCAAAGACAATAGAAAAAATGTTCGAGGGTGCAGTTGCGGCTTTTCTCAATCGTTTATTGGGAAGATACGTCGAGGATCTCGACACTGAACATTTTAATGTTGGAATATTCTCCGGTGAAACTTATCTGACAGACTTGAAACTAAAACCCGAGGCACTGGTACGTATATTGCTCCTGTCAAGTGCAGTTGAAACAGTGTTTTTTTTTTTTTTAATCGTCCTGATTTACTTTTTGTTAAAATAATAAATCGTTGGTTTATTACATTTAATTTAAAAGATAAAATTTGAATTCACAATAGTATCAGCTGGGTTTGCCGATTCGCGTTGAAATCGGTATTATCGGTAAAGTATCGTTAAAAATACCATGGACGGGTCTATTCACGCAACCAATCATCTTATCGATCGAGGTAAAGTGGAATGATTTTTGAATTGTCACATATTGCCTTCCATTGATTCCACAAATAATATATGCTATATATACATGTGCTAAAGACGTATATATACTGAAAAGCTCATACGTTCTGTACATTGTTGTTGGATTATAATTCTAGCAATAAATGTAATTTTTATTCCATAATAAATATTCGTTTAATTATATTGGCACGAAATGAGAATATTTTTCAAAAAACTTAGGATATTTACATCGTTGCTGTACCTGCAACATCTGGCAGATACAATCACGAAATACAAAAGAGACTCATGAGAGCTGCAAAAAAGAAAATACTCGAAGATCTCGAGGGGGAAGGATTACTTGGACCAGGTTGATAAATAAATATTATTATTGATAATCTTTTCCGAAGAAGATCGCGATATTATTTCACACAATTCGAGCTTTTTTTTGAATTACTCAAATATTGTAACTTCGTAAAACCATTTCCGGTTAACGTCTTTCTTGTTTTTCAAGCCGACCAGCGGGAAATTTGAAATTCAGACATATCTCAAACGATTCCTTAACCATCAATAGTTCTTATTGCCGTAATTTTACCATAGATTTATAGATTCGTTATTAAAAGTGTGTAATTTTATTTACTTCGTAACCAGGCCTGCCATCGAGCCTTTTAGACAGTCTGATGCTATCGGTTGTGAAGAATTTTCAAATAACAGTAAACAACGTTCATGTAAGATACGAGGAGAGTTTTGCTGATCGAAATGTCGCCTGTGGATTATGCATACAAAGTTTTTCCATGGCTACGACGAATAAGTAAGTTTCAATATTTTTATATTCCATATTGATATTATTTTGATCGTCATATATATGTTGCTGATTAAATTTGCAAGTCGAATGAAAACGTAATTTAATAATTGACAATCTGATTAAAAAATACACATTTTTGCTGCTAATTAACCCAATAAAATTTCTAAATCAATTTCGAAACATTGAATTAAAATTTCAACTCGATAGCTAAGAGTTAAAAAAAAATAAAGAATGGGCTTGTTCGATTCAATAATTATAATACATATTTTTATATTATGGAAATATCATTAACAAAATATTTTGAAAATAGCAAATGGAAACCTGGCGTTACACCGGTAACTGCGACTTCTGTTTATCAATTGATAAGAGCTGAATCGCTGAGTCTGTACATGGATCCTGATGCAGAACCTTCGCTTCCAAAATATCCTGAAAAATGGGAATTTTCAAATCTTCTTGAATGGAAAACAATAATGAATCGTTCCCTACAAATTTTTGGGATGAACAACAAAGATTTTCACTTCTGTAAACAAAATACAATTTTATTATACATTCGACGATCGTTTTACTTGAAATAATAAATCACACATTGTTTTCTTTTGTTTTTAAGTGGTTAAGCCCTTCACTACAAAGATTAAAGTTATTGTCAACAAAAGCAGCGAAGGACAAGTTTCTCGAATGTTGGTTGATGTTGTCCTCCAAGACGTTGCAATGCAATTGTCTGACGATCAATTTGCAACCTTGTGTTTACTCTGGGAATCGTATAAACAAGGATCAACAGAAAGGTAAAAATTTTAAAAGTCTCATAATTTTGATACAACTATTGATTATTGAAATAAGTGCTAAAATTAATATTTCTGAATTCTTTCAGATCCAAACTTCAAAACAAAAATCATCCGGTGGTGAGAGTGAGCGAAGATTGCAAGGTTTGGTGGAGATACGCTTACAATGCCATCCTCGAATACAACATAAAACCTTACACTTGGGAGTACGTTAAGAAGCATAGGAAAAATTACAGATTATACAAAGAGACGTTTATGCATACACTGATGCGTCCAAACGACACAGAACTCAAATTGGATCTTCAGAAATACGAGGATAATCTCACACCATTGAACATTATTATTGCACGTGAACATGCAAAAATTGATCTTAAAAAGAAAGTTCCAGAATGCGTGAGCGTTGAGGCTTGTCAGGATTCTAACATGAGATTAATCGTTAATTGCGAAAATATTCAAGACAATTCAGTGCAGTCAGCAAGTCCTGATTGCAAAAAATCTACCGTTGTCACTACCAACGATCAGGAAAATAAGTTCAAATTAGACAAAATTCCAAAACACATTGGCAAGTCATGGAATCGTTATTTTTTCACCGATTTTTTTGTTTGTTATCGATTTTGTTTTAATTGATATTTCAATTACAATTGTTACAGATCGAAAATACAATTTTACTCTGGCCAACTGGTCGTTGAGCCTTTTCAGCAATGATCACGAAATTTTCGTTATGACAGTTACCCAATTTTTGGCAAGCGTCGAAACTCGTTTGGAATTATCTGCCTACAAAATATCTGCACGAGCTGAGAGTTTTGTCATCGAGGGAGCATCTGCTGACGGCGATTTGATACCTCTTGTCACGGCTGATAATATTCTTACAGGTAAGTTCAATTAAAACAAGAATTTTGAATTAAAAAAATTAATAAATCAATTTCACATTGTGAAAAACCTTCGAAACTTTTTTACTCTTCTACTTTCAGGCAACGTGTATGCAAATTTTCTGGCAATTGATTTTGAGAAAAATCCATCGACTGCTGATTTCAATTATGACATAAATGTTAGGCTGGAGGCGTTCGAAGTAACTTATCACGGGGTAATTAATTTTTTTAACAAAATTAAAACAAAAATAAAATCATTACGTTACTACGAGCGTGTACAACTAACGATTTTCTTTATTACAGCACGCTGTTCGTGAAATTGGCATGTTTTTTAAACGCAACAAATCACATGTCAAACATTTTGCACTAAGCGTTCACGAATTGTATCGGAATACCAAAGACATTATGACGAACCTCATTAATTCCATTGTATCAAGAAGATTAAGAATTAATCTGAAACTGGATATAAAAGGACCTTACATTGTTTTTCCGGAGCTTAGTTCATTGCAAGAGTTCGTAAAAAAAATTTACTGGCGCGTGTTATAAAACCAGAAAGTAGAAAATCCAGGATCTCTCATTAATATTGAAGAAAATTACAACTACAGGAAAAACTTAAAAAAAAAAAAATCCAGAAATTCATGAATTCTTTGAATTTGAACATATTTCAGCCAAAGACGAGAAATTCTTATTTCTGCAGTAGAAAATAGTAGTAAATTGACAAAAATAATAAAATCCCTGTAAATTTTAGAGGCGGAAATATTTTACTGGTCGATCTCGGACGAATGACTTTCAAAAGTGAATTGCAAGCTGTCGACGTTCAATTGGAAGATGCGACATTGATGGAATTAGAAGAATTATTATACGATCGTATACATTTAGTTTGGACCGATGCCCAAGTTCTGATTTCTCATTCAGGTACACATTTTTTTTATTACGAACTGTTTTATTTTTACGAAAATCTCTTTTAGATGTAAATATTAATGAACTTTTGTTTTGTCCAGGCGATGAATGGCGTGAATCTCGAAAATGGAAAGATTCAGAAAGTCATTTAATACCAAAAATTCAGGCTAATGTGACACTGTCGTGTAGTATAAAACCTGATTATCGATTATTGCCAAGGTAAATCTAAAACGTATCCGCAGTTCGATTACAAAAGTTTGCAAAAAAAGAAAAAAAATCATAATACAATGAATTGAATTTTCAGAATGAAATTGAACGTTTCATTCTCGAACGTAAAGTTCAATCTCTCTAAAGGTAAGTTATGGTACGTTTGTGTTTTCCTCAACAAAATGTGGATTCCGAAGACGGAAGACATCGAAAAGTTTCGAATGAGCCTAACGAGAGTTCGGGAAGAGACGATCGAGAATATCCTCATAACGTCGAAGGAGCTGATGCGTGTGAGATCAATTATAACTTTGTCCTCGTTCATCATGGGACGTGAAAAGTCTGACTATCGTACAAGCACTATTCCAACTTGTATAGTCACAGAGTCCGTAAGGTGAACAAACATTTTTTTTTCAATGTTCAAATATTAATAACAAATATGTAAATATTGATAAGGTATAAATACAATTTATGCAATGTTATTTATTCTTTTCAACAGAAGTGTCATCTCTTCGGAATTCAGCGAAGAGGATTTGGAACAATGGATGAGATCCTTAAACTTATCGGGATTTGATGACAATATTTCACCGCACAATCACGTCGATCTACTGCTTCGTATCGTCATTGGAGAAGTAAGTAGAATTCAAAACACAGGTGTCTTTTCGATTTTTTGTTTTTTTTTTTTTCCATGAAAACCATGATTTTATATTATCTAATTATCATATTTACCACGTTATAATCTAATGTTGATTTTCGTCACAGCTATCATTTCATGCCGTCACTACATCCGATGGTCGTGAAAAACCTTATTTGGTCCTAAGACTTTGCACGATATATTTCGAAGCTGCAATAATGGAATATGGACCGGCGTTCCAATTCGGAGTTGGAAGCATTGTACTAGCCGATAAAACGAATGCAGGAATAACAGGGTCTTATCTCGAGCTTATATCCACTGACGGATCTTACGACGTAATCAGTGCCTCATATCGAAAAGTATGATTTGGATGAATAATAAAAATATCGAGTAAAATTAAAGTTAACGTGCTATGAACAGAATTCTTTTAATTTATAATTACGTTTGCTTTTATTTTTGCCAAGGTCAAAGCCAATTGTCCTGATTTCAAATCGCACTTCAGGAGCATCGAACAATCTCTCGTACTGAACATCACTAATTTAAACGTCGTTTTTCATCGTCAAGCTTTTCTCAAATTGAAACATTATTGTTCAAGCGTAATGACGTGAGTTACAGATAATTCGTTGTAATTTTGTGTTTTATTCATTTTTCATAAATCTCGTATTATTTTTGTGCAGATTGCGTTATGCCAAGATATACGATTTATGGGCCGTTGCACGATATGGAATGGGATTCTTCAAAAAGGATGAAAGCGATCCACCTGTACCACCAGGTGAACTTTGCCAGATATGAAAATGAACTTAAACATAATTTAAAGAAAATGATCAATAATTTATATATAGAAAAAGATACAGGATATCATTTGTATATTTTGTGACAATCGATTCTTTTTACAGGCGCCATTAAACTTAGTTACTCAGCTCGATTGAATTCTTTCGTTCTTCGATTATGTGACAAGGATTCAGACTTTTTGGAAGTCAAAATAATTGGTGCTGAGAGCGATTGTATTTACAATGCCAATCAGCGCATGATTCTCAGAGCACATTTGCGTGGTTTAGTCATCGATGACTTGAGAGAAATAACATTGTATCCCAAAGTAAGTCACTCGAATTTCATCCACTAAAGTTTCAAATTCATTCAACAGTTAAAAATTATTTTTAACTACATGATGACTTTTATTATCTTTGAAAGGCTATGACGACTGACGAAGATGGGGTTTTTGATTTGAAATATGTGAGACATTCTCCTAAACTTTATTCATGCTCGGAGATCGGAAGTAGCCCTGACGACGTCAAATCCGATGGATCTTTCAAGCTCTCCGTTGGCAAAATAAATTGTGTTCTACATTCAGAAATGTTGATTCAGTGTCGGGTATGTTTTTCCTCTTAATTTAATTAAAGTCAAAATTAATGGACTTGCATTTACAAATCGTTATTTTTTTCTCATTCATATTTCGGTTTAGTTTTTTTATTTGTGAAATTAAATTTTATATCAATTTTTTAGTATTTCATGCAACCTTTTGAGCGCTTATTCGCCGCTTTGCCGATTGAAAAATTAAAAATAATGATACTGAAGACAATAGAAGAATTTCGCTCGAGTTCAACGAAATTACATCTATCCATCGATATCCAAGGGCCTACATTACTTTTTCCTCAAAACCGCGACAATCCGAGTGTCCTCGTTTTTGACATGGGTGAGATTTCTGTTCAAAATATCGAAAGATAAGTTGAAAGTGACGTCTTCAAATCAATTCAACGTTTTGTCTCTTCAGGTATACTAACGATTGAAAATTTCTTCAAGAAGAATGGGAGGGCTCGTAACTCCGAGGATTCAAATAACGTCGACACTCATGTTTCGATAATTGACAATATTTTAGTAAAGCTTACGTCGATGACGATATCCAGAGCAATTATGACATTGGCTGGGGTCTTGAAGATGCAGGTAAATGAAAAAAATGTTCTGCTATGATTATTTGCAAAAAATGATAAAATAACTTTGCCACATCTTCGCTAAAAATATACTAAAATACTTGTTCATATTTTTTTTCTATTTAGGAACCCATTGTTGAACCGATACAAATTCGTTTGGACATGAAAAGGAATACCGAATTCCGTAGCATATTGGGTTTTCGAACTTTTGGTTTATTCGAGGTGCATGGATCAGTTGACAATCTGCTGATAAATCTTGGACAAAAAGACTTCGCATCTATCGTCAATATATGGGAAGAAAATATAACAAAAATTTATCCAGACCGTGACGGGGTGGCCGTTAGAAGCGAAAATGCAAAAAAATCGAACATCACCAGATTCAACATGGATGATGCCATGGTGAAAAAGCTGGAAGCTTTTTTGAGCCAGGACGAACAACCTATTTGTGAAATTACTATGAAATTAACTTTCGATGGATTGCAATTGAATTTGTTCTCCGATACCGACGAGGTACGAGAGCACGTAATGATCTGTTTCAGAGCTTCAAAATATTATGATTTTTCATCATTTATAAACGTATTTTTTTTTTTTTTTTTTGTATTATTTTTCTCATCACACGTATCTTTAATTTGTCGTAAAACGAGATGTTAACGCTCTTCTATGTTCTACACTAGGAAGCTTTGTCTTTTGGGTTCAATACGTATTTTCCAATCATTCAGCACATCGATGTTTTCTTCACGTAAGATTTATTTATTTATGTGTTTATTTATTTGCTTATCTATTTATTTATTTGCGTTGATACACGGAAAGATTTTAAGAAATTCTTCGGCCAATTATCGAACCAGATCGTAATTGTGATAAAAAAAAAACAGAAAACAAAATGCCTTAATTCTTTCCGTGTTCAAATGGACGTTTTTTCATCAGTTCTCTTAGCTCCACTTTTTTTTCCACTTTTTCATATAGAATACAATCCTTCCCTTTGGATCTCCTTGGCATTGGAAATTTAGGACAACCAATTAATTGTGTTCTTTTCTACTTAAAATAATTCTTTATACATTTTTTCATCAGGTATTGAGTTCACCTGTTCGAGATTTCAACAATGGTTTAGGAAAACTGACATTCGGTGAGATTATCTCGTCCTTCGATCTCTACAGCAATCAAAGCATGACCGTTAAAATATCACTGCGGACCTGTGTCTTAGAGGATACTCGCAAGGAATCTGCTGTTATAAGAAAGTTTGTGTCGAAAAAAAAGTATATATTTAAGAAAGAAAAAACCCGGTACTAAAACTTCGTATTAATGAATAAATTTTTTAATTTTACAGAATTATTCAATCCCCAGCAAAATCGGCAGGGATGAATTTCGAGTCGTGTATTTCAGTGTCGGAGCCTCCAGTATTTGATTTTACTTTTACACAAGCTCCGACGGGTGACCGCTGTATCGATATGCTCGTCGAAGAGACGAGAGTCAATCTATCGATCCCCTTTTTTTTACGTCTGACTCGTTATTTTGTCGATTCATTGCCACATGAGAAAATTGAGCAAGGCGTTGTTAATGACGCTTTCGAGGATCATGCGGTTACTATGACAAATATAATTATTTTTTAAAAAGTTTTTTTTTTTCATCGGACAATGAATATGATCAAAATTATGACTTCTATTACAGGTGTGTGTTTACAAAGATACAGACAATGCACAAGATTCTCAAGAAATGCCAGGTATTTTACAAGCGTCAAATATTATTTGCGTTCATTTTTCAAGATATTTTATTGATTGATGAAAAATACAAAAAAAATATGATCATAGAATCTGTTTTTTAAATGGCAATCTACTTAATATATTTTTTCTTCAAGGTACATCCGTTTCAATCCGCATACGAAAACCAGAATTACTTATTTTCGCTGATCTCAAAGCAAGCAACGCTCACGCGATATTAATACAAACGGAATTAACGATCGAGAGCAGTCAGCATATTGGATCATCTTCAATCGTCTTTTCCCTTTCGAATCTTCTTGCAAAGAGCAAAAGCCAAGAGCGCTATCGTCGCCAGTTACCACAATGGGTATTGCGTCCTTGTGACGTTGAAATATCTGTACGAGAAATTGAGGCAGAAAATCGTGTTCAAATGAACGTTGATATTAATTCCATAAATATTCATATATCACCGGGAATTGTTTATACATTGAACGAGGTAAAATTTGGTTGTTTTTTTTTCTTCCATTAATTTAGTATTTCATTTAAATAAAACAAATAATAATTTCAATACTTATCAAGATATTTTATGCAACGATTTTGATTTTTTTAAAAAATAGATTATAAAAGACGCTTCAGAGATTTTGAAAGCAGTAGATGGAAAATTTGACACGGTCGATTGTAATCAAAACACTGGAAATCACGTTGATTTGTGGTCACCGAAAAAAGTATTTGTCGTACCTTGCAAGGAAATATTTCCATGTAAGTATTGTTGAGTATTTTCGAAAAATATCAAATGACTTTATGTAGAAATTATATATAAGTTTTATTCCGAAAACCGATTAAATCATTTTGTTTAACAATTCAAAGACGTGCCAATCAAACGACGTTCGTCAATCGATCAATTGAGCCACGTACAAGTATTCCACTTCAAACCTGTGCCAATACACATATTGCTCGAGATGGAAGACACGATCGAGAGAATACCAATGATCAAAGCTGAAATGGAAATTGGTTGTACATATAATTCAGTCGACGAAAGATTTCAGATTGAATCTTGCATGAAAATTCATGCATTTTGTTACAATCCGAGTCGAGGAAATTGGGAGCCTTTGATCGAACTTTCGACGAAGGACGACATGGCCTATAATCCATGGGAATTGTCCATAAAGGTTAGCAAATTGATTTCAAATCTGTACATAAAATAATAAATTGAAAAATGAAAGGAATAATCAAAATGACTAATAACTATCGAAAATTATTATTGATAATCATTAATAAATATTATTCAGATCTATCAGGCAGAGGCGTACAGATTGGGATCTTGTTGTCCAGTATTCACAAATCACATAAAAAAAGGAATCAGTACTCCAAAACGAAAGAAAGGAGAACCAATCGACAGCGAGGACGATTGTAACGAAGACATGATATTTATTCGTCCGGAAGTGAACCAGTGCACGAAGAATAATCGTAAATTTTTTAATAAATTATTTAACTTTAATTAGAATCTTAAAAATTTCTCTGAAACAAATTATCACATTTTTTCTCAACATAAACTGGACTTTTGTAGTATAATCACGCTTTTTAATGTCACAAATATTTATTTTTATTCCAGGCGTCGACTACACCTTCGAGCACGAAGACGACTCGGACTCGAACGACGACGAGAATTCAGAAAAATTAGCTAGAACTTTCAGTCATTTATTCACCAAGGACAGCAGCGAAGACGAAGACAGTGATTCGGATGCTTCTAGCAAATACGAGGACGAAGGATTAGAACTCACGCCTGAACACGTTGTGGAAACAAGTAAGAAATTTAAAAAAAAATAATCCATCCAAATGAAATATGTCTTTTCACTTATATGGATTTTTTAATACATTGCTGCTGTTCCTTGTTTGAGAAATTCCGTTTTCTTTGAAAAAATTAATATTCACTTTTTATCGCAGATTGTTCAGCCGAAGTAAACAATTCTCCTGTTGACGGTGATCCTCTTACAACCTACGTGATTATCAGTGCCGAGGAAAAGATCGATTTCACGATAACTCCAAACACAATTTCCATTTTGGAGACGGTATTAAATACATTTACGAAAAGTCGTACCGGTATTCCAATAGTTGTTACAAATGCTGGAAAGCTGGTTCTCCACAATGAAATTGGTCATCGTAGTCGAATAGAATTGCGTGTTGAAGAGAAGGTACGAATATTTTTACATTTAAATCGTTTAAGCAAATTTTAACCGTTTAAAAACATTTTTTTACTTGAATTTTCAGGGCCATAACGAAAACGAGACACGATTATTAATAGCTCGTGAATATCGTACGACAGAATCACCCACCAGTGTACCAAGCAGCCCAGAAACTGAAGTGTTTCCAAATTCCAATGAAACGAGTCAATTCATGACGATTGAGAATAGTTTCAACGATCAGGACGAAATAAATCGTGAAAAATTACTCAGTTCCCCTATTATGTTTAGCGACGATTCGCCGATGACAATTTATCGAAATTTGACAGAAGAGAGTCTAAGGATACTCATCGACGGTAAGGAATCAATTTCATATTCACTTTTTTATTTACTATCTTATATTGTATTCAACAGAAATTTCTCTTCCATTCAAGGTTTTGGCGAGACTTCTCTCTATTGCCCAAAATGGCAAGGATACAAACTCGTCCCTCTCCGACCAGCTAAACACGAAGTTCGATATCATTTAATCGTCGAGGTTTCGACGGACCATCATTTACATCGGACTATTACAGTTCGATCGCCGCTTCAGGTAAAACGAGAGAAATATCATATTTCAAAGAAATTTCACTGGATAAATTCAAGTTTTTGATGATTTTTCACATATCATTGAAATTCATCATACGTATTATTTTTTGTTGTTGTTTAATAACAGTCTCCACGAAAAATATACGAAAATGTAAAATTACTGAGACATTTCAATATCGATTTTCTGTACGATTTACAGATACACAACGAAACTTCCTACGCTTTGGGACTTTATTACAAAAAACAATTGGTCGAAAAACTGAAACTTCCTCATGTGGGCGAGGCCCTCAATCCTTTTGACGATAATATGAGAATTACGGTCATAGAGCCTCACGACACGTACAATGTTCCTCTTTACATTACTTATCATTTTCCTATACACATTTTGCCGGTTCATTTGGAGTAAGTATATTATTCCTGAAAAAATGAGGAAAAAAAATCACGATAAATTTTAATCCCTCATACTCATAAATAAAATGAATTCATAACAGAAAATACCAAGTGAGCGAACGAGGAATGTGCTGGCGTGAATTGAGCGAGAACATTAACGTTTCCAAAGACATTTATTGTGTCTCAAAAGAGGAAAATTGTAATTCTGTATTTGGCGTCAAAGTTTCTTGCACCGAGAGCCCAAAATTCGTAAGAACAAATTGTCAGGTGCCTCAATATCTTATTACTATTGTGCCACCTTTGTCGTTTGACAATAAACTTCCATTTGTCATTGACATTAATGTACCCTCGATCGAATACGACGTGAGAATCGAGCCTGGCGAGAGAATCAACGTTTATTCTCTAAAATGCGACAGCGATTCGTCAGTCATTTTCAAGGTACATTTAACAATCAATAAATAAAAACTTTCGAAAAACAACAAAAATCTCAAGAAACAAAACGAAGTTGTAGGTAAATATGTTCATTTTGATGTCCAAAAAATCACGAAAATTACAGATTCAAAATTATTTGGGAACTCAATGGACTGGAACGTTCAAATTAAATAGCGAACTCGAGAGAAGATTTGTAAAAATGTTCGCTGACAGTGAATCCGACGCGATAAAACCATTCGTTCTTTGCGTTGAGTTGAACAAAGCAACTAGTTGGACGGTCGTCATTTATGCTCAATATTGGATCATCAACAAGACCGGCCTATCTTTGCAAATACAAGTAAGAGCTTCAAAAGAAAAATTTATTTAAGAATAAATTTGAACAAAACGGAGAAAACTTTTTCAATGAAAAATGACAATTCTAGTTGAAAATAAAATTTGTATTTTTGCAGGAGTCACTTTCCAACACGGTAGACATACCCGGTGAAGAGTTGATAGTATTTTCGCAAAAAAAGAATCGTAAAAAAATGATAATGCTAAAAGCTCATCAATCGGATTGGTCATTACCGTTCAATCTCGATTCCATAAGCTCAATGTCACTAATAGCGTGCAAGGATCTCGAGAGGAAACGAAAATATCGTATCCTCGCTGAAATAGCAACATCGAATTTGTCACCATTGTTCACGAAAATCGTCACATTTTTGCCCTATTTTTATATTAAAAACGATACAAAAAGGACGCTTAGATTTATGGAGGAAAATGAAGATGCTGATTTATGGAACGATCTTTTGCCCGGACAGGGTGTAGCCTTTTGGCCCTACACCGAATCCATGAGAATGCGATTAAAGTGGAAAAGTAGTCAATTGGTTTCACAACATTTCGATGTTACAAAAATCGGCAAAATCGTTCTACGAATGGAAAACGGGGTTTGTCATTTTTATACCTTTATAACGTCTTTTTTTTTAAATCTTTACTAATCCTATTCCTCTACAGTCAGCTCTTTGCGTCGACGTCGCTGGAGGAAATAATTCACCTTTCATCGTGACGTTTCAAAAATATCAACCCGGTGATGCACCTGTCAGAGTGGACAATCTTTGCGACGATTTGTTCCTCAAAATGAATCAATTGAATTTGGGCCAGGTCGCACTTTTAAGCCCTTTTCAAAGTATACTTTACACTTGGGACGATCCTACAGAAAATCGAGAACTCGTTTGGAATGTTTACAACAGTAAAACTAAGGGTTACACCGCACAATTTAATACGGTAGTTGTAAATTTCTTTTGAACTCTCAAAACTTCAATTTTATGGTATAATTTGTTACGAATAAATAATAAATAATTGTTTCTTGTATTAATTATTTTTCAATTATGTTCAGGATGGTTATGGCCAAGAAGTTGTAACATTTCGCACTCTTCGTCGTTCTCCTCTCACTCCGATAGTAAAAAAATTATCTCAGGACGCTCGACTCTCGACTTCAGCAAATTCAATGTCTGGCTGCAGTAGCAGCGACGACACTGACAGCGAGGCCGACAACGAGTCTCCAAATGTCGAGAAAGTTCGAAAAAACCGTGCAGTCGTTTATTGGATCAGTTACATGGAGAAAAATCAACGGGTTCTACTCTTCACCCAGGACGAGAATATATTCATTAAAGCGAAGAGTATAGTCGATCCGGAATGTAGCAAAAGAGAAATATTTTTGGCCCTCGCTGGCATTGGTTTCAGCGTTGTAAGTCAAATATTTATTTTTCTTGTGATTTATCATTCTCGTGAACGATTAATTTTGAAAAAAAGCTTTGATTTTTTTCAATAAATCAATCGATTTCTTCGAAATTATATTTTTTCCTCCAATTATGTATTTTTTCTAGGTGGTAGAATCTTCTTTATTGGATAACAAAAGTCGTGAGCTTACTTACGCTTGTATTAGTGATTCAGCCGCTCACTGGGAAGTCGACATTGGTAAACGATGGAAAACTCTTACTTTGGAATTGAGCGCTTGGATGGAAGACAAATACAAGACCACATCATCGGAAGCCCAATTTGAAAACTTTATCGACGTAATTTCTTCGTATTATTCTTCTATAGAGTTTACAATAAAAAATTGTTTTACTTTCCTAGTTTTTTAAACTCATTTTATGTTTGCTTTAAAAACAAAAGGTAAACTTCATCAAGATGCACATGACGAAACCATTTTTTGGAAAATTGCGACGTACTTATTCACCAGGCCTTTGGCTCCATGTACGAAAATCTAATACGCTTACTTACGTTCAAGGAAATATTCACAGAATACAGGTACTTGTGAGAAAAAATTTTCTGCCTTTCAAGTTTTGTGATTTCAGGAAATAAAAAAATGTTTTTTTTTTTCTTTTCACAGATTGACAATCAGATTCACGATGCCATATTTCCTATAATACTGAGACCTGGCTCCAAAAAATGTTTCACCAATCATCCTGGCAATCCAAGATTGAAACACTGCGTGGAATTTTCTCTGTTAAAACAGAGAAAAGCTACTTACGATGTATACAAGTAAGGAAAATGAATATCACGATGAAAACACACACAGAACTCTGTTACATTTGCGATTATAATAAAAATTATGTTTCAGGAAAATTAATTTAGTTATCAGAGAGTTTCATTTGGAATTACAAGAAGAATTTTTAATACAACTTATAAAAGGCCTGTTTTCGAAAAAAATTGAGACAAAGCACTCGATAGCTTCGAGGCTTAAGTCTGATTTATCAAATTTTTATGTTACTCTGCCTGGTGCGAGTGAAAAGGTAAGACAAACAAAATGTTCAATATTTTTCAATCATTTATTCTCAATGAAGTAATCTCATTACTTAATAAAATCAAATATTTGAAAAGTTTCATAGCTCTCGACCAGTGAATTTTGGCATTAAGTTAAATATTTACTACGTAAATTTGAAAATCACGTGCTGCGAGTAACACTTTTACCTACAGTTAAATATATCATTTTTTGACAAAAAAAAATTCGTTTTTAGTTACCTGAGACTAAGAGAAGAACGGTGCTGGAATATCTTCACGTATCTCCGGTTAAGTTGCACGTCAAATTATTAGCTTCTGCAGAAGCTCGGACAACAAGATCGGATCCAAACGATTATTGCAATTTTATCAAATCAATTTTCGAGTACGCTAGCAACGGGACATTTTTAAAGTGCGCTGAATTCAGGTAAAATATTCAAAAAATCTATCAATTAGAAATTTTTTTTTTTTTTTTTTTTTTTAATATATTGAAATTATTATCCCATATTTTGACCATTATATTTTATTTCACAGATTACCTTACTTCGAGAAGAGTGGTGTAACGATTGACAATACAGAATTATTGTTAGAATTATGGCAAAATTATAAATCAGAAATGAAGCATCAATATAACGTACTAGTTCTTTCGATGACCGTGCTTGGAAATCCATACAGTTACAATTTCAAATCACCGGGAGATTATTTTTATGATACAGATACAGTAAGTTTTGTTTTAAAATTCATTATTACAAACTGAAGAAGAATTTCGAACAATTGTCAAGAGTTGAAGAAAAATGTTTTTGTTTTTTTTTTTCAACAATGTCAGATAATGTTACAAGGCGACGAGACTGCAGAAATGTTGAGTTACGACGTGTCTTGTTTCTTGGGTTATACATCCATGGACGGTCAACCAACTTCGATAATTAATTTCAACGTAATCGAGGTAGAACCAATTCGTACGAAGGCAAGTACTTGATTTGTTGTTATAAACTAATTATTATTGTCATTTTAACGAACGCAATTGGTTTACAGAAGCGTTTAACACGTTTCGAGAGTACCGATACACCGGAGCACATCCTTTTGGTTGATTGTTCATTTTCGATTGGCGTAGAACTAGAAATGTCTGGATTAATTGTAAAACCGACCGACAGTACGTAAAACCGAACTGACCAGCTGTTCAACGTTTTTATAAACAAATTCTACTATTGATATGAAAAAGTCTATAATTTTTCAGACACACACCAAGAGGAATTAAGATACTCATTAAGGACCCTTGGCAAAGGTATACTCAGTCTTACCCAAGTAGACAACGATAAAAATTCATTGAAACTACAACCAGGATTGATATTAGACACAATAAAGAGGTGAGATAATATAAATGAATTAAAAAAATTTCATTATTAATGTACCAATAAACATTTATTTCTATATTTTCCAATAATATTGAAGCAATAATAAAAATCATTTTTTTTTTTTTTTTCAGAGCACAAGAAATGGGATACAGCTTCGTATCGCGTATTCGATTTCCTCGATACATAAATCCATATTTAGTAAGATAAAAATACCTCAATAATGAAAATTTCAAGTTATTAATCGAGGATGTTGAGAACATTACGAAAAATACATGTTTTTTAAATTATTTCTACTTCAGACGGTGGAACTATATTCAACCTATAAGGCAAGAGGCATGCACCTTCTGGAAACTGTGAGAAAAACCGACTACACCAACGGAGAAACGTACTGGGCACATGCTGCACTCTCTGACGATGGAAAGAACATCGCTCTGATATCTTTACAGTAAGTCGAACAGATTTTAATTCAAAAGTAAAAGTATTAGTGCAAAATGGTAATCGTCACTCATAACTGTGAAACATTTTTTTTTAGGCGAATATATTTGTTAGAAAAGCGATGCATATGGGGTTCGTGGACCATCGCATGGACCGTTGAGATGAAAGAGCTCACGAAAGCCCCAACAGTAAAAAATGAAAAGCTCATACTTCATGTAAATAAGGTAATTACGTGAAAACATGAAATCATGAATAACTTGTCAATAATTCGTTTGAGTAGATGGAGAAACAATTTACCAGAATTTTTTGCTTTTTTTTTTTTTTTTAATAATTATAAAAAAAGGTAACTTTAGAATTTTCTTGATTATTAATCGCAGAGAAAATACTTACGTTTTTTTTTGTTCAGTCATTATTCTTACCTTTTTCAATGATTGTCACCGGTCGTCAAAGTTTTTTATGTCAATGAGAAAACTCGTAGGGGTGAAAGGTGAAGGATGTTTCGAGGCTTCTTTTCCTTTCGTAACAAAATGATAATTTATTGTATTTATTTGTTCAATTAAAGAGCGAGAGTCAATCGTCACCATCAGCCGACTGGTATTTGGAAAGCAAACATGCAGCAACCTTGGAATGGCTAAGTCGTAAAATAAATACTGCCATGATATTGAACATGGAGAGCAGCATTAGTCCACGTTTTGGTGCATAAGAAACGTGAACAAGAGTTATATATATATATATATATATATACAAATACAGATATATATATAAATATATATGTATACATATATGTTTCAACTGAAAAACATTGATGTATATTTCATTAATTCCCTATAATACATCTGATCGTGATCGTAAACAAAAATCATAGAAAATCGACAGAGAAATCTAAACAGAAGAGGCTTTTTTAACAAGCCCTCTTCCACCTCTATTTGGAAAGTTCAAATATTGACGATTTGCGCCAACAGTACTAAATACACGAAGCTGAATGAAGGGGATTGTCAGATTACTGCTATAATCCCAAAACTATTGTCTCTAAAGTGTGTACCTATTAGTGGGGAAAATGTTGTTTATAATTATTGACGTTACATTTCCCGATTATTTGAAGACATGACAATATTTTGAAAAAATAATTCTATTGTTTCCTCATTATCTAAAAATAAATAGTTGTAACTGCGTATGTTTATTCGGCGTTCCAACATTAATGACTGGAGATTACCGTAACGTAATAAACAATGTCGCAAAAGAAAAAAGAAAATTTGTAGAACAAAATGAATTGGAGAATTTTGTTATTGATTACGTTGAGTCAGTGGTTTTTCTTTATAATTTTTGTTTTTCAATACAGTGCATATGCAGTCACAACTAAAAAATGGTAACTTTTATAAATACATTGATAATGAAAGAGTTAGAGAAAATAGTCAATGAACTCTTTTTTTTCAAAATAAGGAGCTCATCACGCTCTCATCTCTCTGGTTATTGGAACTCACGTCTAAACGTAATTACCTCTTTTCGAGCCTACATTTATTTTCACTGCATCCGGCGTAATTTCAATGAAGAGTATTACATTGTTTTTTCTTTCTTTCTTTTTCACGTTTTAATATTTTTCTTTGGATACTCAGTATCCAGTTCAAACGGGACGTTCAGCATATAAACGACCAAAATCTTGTACACGGCGGCAGCGAAATATTATTTGTTTTTATTATTATTATTCATAGAGAGAATATCCATATCCTTCCCCGTACTATTATTCAGATCGCAGATCCTTCTGGATAAAGTACATCTAGTTTATTTCATAATTTATTTACAAAAAGTCTTAGTAAATTACACTTACAGGCATCTCCACTCGAACTAAAGTAAATAATTTAAGAGCTACACGTATTAAGATGTCTATAGAGTTAGGATACTTTGGGGCTCGGGGATATAAGCCGGGGGGAGGGGATTCAGGGAGCGTGTTCTTGCTTCGTACAGCGGGTTTTCTTTTCCTCTCTCTTTCTCTCTTTCTCTCGTCAATCAAATTCGATAAAGACAAAAGGGAGAACAAACAAACTGAAAATCGTTAATTTGCGATACCAGAAAATAAAAGGAACCATTGTACCAGAACTTGTTCAGCTCGTCGACGAGATAAAAACATGAGTTTAACGAGTCTTTCAAAGTCGAAAAAAGAGGTGAAAAACGTTAATAAAGAATAAGAAAAAGAACTACGTACATGTGTTGATGGTCAGAGATGTTTGATGTTTTTAAGGTAAAAAGAATTGCAAGATGTAACGTATATATGTGTTATATATACATACATTATTTTTGTTTTTCCCCGTATGCGTATGCTCGATCACTCACACACCCCGTGTGTATGTGTATTTACGAGAGTTTCGTGTAATTACAATAATAATCAATATTCGCAAGTAAAGTCTAGCACTTTTTGCCAGTTCTTCATCACACACGCACACGCACACGCACACACACACACACACACACACACATACACACTTTCTTTCTTTCTCTCTTTTTTTCTACATATTGTTTCTCTTACCCCCTCTGTTTTTTCAGTCATGTTAGGAGCGTTAAAACGTGTAAAGATCGCTAAAGCATGTACATACTCCGAAACTTGTTCCAAGTAATTGTTTTCCTTCCCTTATTCGTTCGTTTTCCCCTTATTTTTCGTAAATATACCATACAACGAAACGATAAGATCGCGAATATCGTAGATATTTCTATAGACAAACTTTCATTGCATTTTAGCAGCTTTATTTGCCTCGTCTGTCCTTTCATTTTCCTTTTGAATCTCCGCGTGCGCTCGAGATGTTACGAGTCCAGGGTGTTTTTGCCTTGTCTTTATTTAACGTCAAAGCCTGATAATAAGGTGAAAGCTACGTGTATGCTTGTTTCTTTTTTCATTAGAATCTCCTCTCAACGAATTGTTCAATTACAATATTCTCCCCCGTCAATCTATGTTACAAAAAAATCGAGAAAAAGTGTGAAAAAGAAAGGAATAGTAGTAATAATAATAATAATAATAATAATAATAATAATAATAATAATAATAATAATGATAATAATAATAATAATAATAATAATAATAATAATAATCATGAAAATTTGAATGCTCTTTCTCTTTTTCAAGTTTTAATTACTCAAGAGAATATAATCTTTTGTCTACTTCCCTGAACCGCTTGTTACTTGTGTAGTTTGTTTTTTTATACAGACACACTTTTCCCACTCCCGCAAAATTCTAACAAAGATCTTCCTTGGTTTTTCGTCTTTGTGTTTTCTTCGTCTTCTTAACTTCTTTTTCCCTCAACTCCTTTGTGTCCTCCCCTCACCCCTTTTTTGCCCATCCTTCGAGCACTCACGTGCATTCTCACGCGCAATCACACGCAATCAATCGCACACACGCAATCGTTAAATCTCCCTCCCTTCTTCCCCCAAATAGATACAACCCTCGCGCGTACACACTTTTTGCAATAACGAGACGTATCACACATCAGTTTTGTTTCGTGTTTACTTTTATATCTCTTTCGCCTCTTATTCACTCATTCTTCGAATTAAGCGACTTCTTTTCCCATTGACGAGCGCGTCACCTTCATTTTTATTTTCTGTTTATTCCCTCATAATTAAATCTTCTATTTCTTTCGTTCTATCTCATTCTCTCTCTCTCTTTTTAAAACACGATCAAATACGTTTTTCATTCTTCTTCCTGTGTTTTCATTTTGTTTTTCATTTATCTCTCTCACTCTTCATTTTGTTTTTGTTTTTCTTCTCTAAAGGTGAGACTTTAGTGGTTCTTTTTCGCCAGCGCATATTTCTTGCGTCGCTGCTTGATTTTTGTTTTTGTTGTTTTTTTTTTTTTTTATTTAATTTTTTTTATCGCGGCGATACGCAAAAAAAAAACCAAACGAATAAGATTCAATGGAAGTGTATGTTATCTACAAAATATCTTAATTACTCGCTAATTACAGCACAAAAACATGCAAATATAAAAATTTGCATTATATTATTATATTTATATAATCGTCAAGCCGACGTTTATTCTTCATCTTCATTTTCATCGTTTTATTTTTTTCTTTATTCTTCATTCCGTGTCGCATTATCGCACTTCGTCGTATCAATTTGTTGGGCTTTTTGTTGTTGTTGTTTTAAATCATTTTTTATGTTACTTGATGCCTCGTAAATTCATCGCTTTTATCCCCGTTTTTTCTTATATTTCATAATTCTTCTGCGCTTTTTTGTTTTTCATTCCCTTTCTTGTTATTTTTTTTTTATTTTTTTTTTTTTATATATTATTATGCAGATGCTGTTGCTTTTCAAGTCTCTTTCATTAACTATGAAATATCTTACACTATCGATATTATTTCCAATTCACAAAATGGAAGGTATACCAATGGTGAACACCACACCGATTTGTGTATACCTAATGCGCTAACACCGATAATTAGCATTTATTTTAATTAATTTTTTTTCTTTTTTTTTTCTTCTATGTTATTTCCGTAACTCGATATAAAACTACAACTGCACTGCTGGGTAGAGAGGGCGGTAAGGGGCAAAGGGACATTTTTTTTTGAATCCAGGGCCATGGGAAAAGGGGCGGAGGGGGGTGGGGGGTGGTGGCGTTCAAGAGTAGCGCAGTACTCCTTTGTTTTTGTCTCACTTTCGAGGGTTTTTTAAAATTGTTTCTTTACTTTTCTATCGCAGTAGTTTCACCCACGCGGCTTTTTCTCGTGAGTCTCTCGAGGGTCGAAGTCAGGGGACAGGGGTTCATCCCCTTTCTTATAATATTTCTTCGTCGTAAATCGTCTTCGGGATAACTTTCACACTTTTTGCGTAGAACGGGTTTAAAAGAGCGGCGGGAGGACGCTTCCGAAGGGGAAATAATTGGTTAGGGGAGAGGGACGCGGTTGTTATAATATATATGAAACTTTAAACACGCTCTCTCGTGAGTTACGTACCCCTGGAACACTGGAACAACACTCTTGCAACAATCGCGGCGACCTGTTGATCGAGAATTTGACTCATAACGAGAGCCAAAAGACGCGACTCGTGTTGCAGTAGTAAAGTTCTGTTGTCCGGATGCCTAGCGAGATTCAGCAATGTACCGGCCGCGCGTCTTAGCATGTCCAAACTGGTGCCCATCGATTCCGGATTATCTCTAAGGGCAGCAAGGCCATGCTGATTGGCAACACCGAGTGCGGTGCTCTCGGCTTGTTCGATAAAAGCAACGAGTAAAGCGACGCATGGGGTTTGCAATGCGATTGTTCTCGCGACACCGCTGTCCGCCGCGGACAAAAAGTGCAATAGATTAACACCAAACTCGCGCAATACTTGTTCCTCGCTACGGCACAAGAGTCTCGTAAGTACGGAGCATAATCTCTGAAGCCTCGAGTAAGGGGGTGTCGCGACAACGAGATCAACGTTGCTCTCGGTAACGCACAATTTGCAAAGTGCCTCCAAGGCGAGTCTCTGAGGTGAGAGCGAAGAATTTAGATTGACCGTTGGAAAAGGATCTTGTCCGTGGGCCGCTGGACACACCGCCCAATGTAAAAGACCGTCGAGTACCGGACGTGATATTTCCTCAGGATGCTGACTTAGATCCGTTTGACCAGCTATATTTGCCGCCATTACGAGCACGTTCTCCCTTATGTGATAAAGAAAGTCCCACCACCATTCGTTCTCGCCCTGTAGACTACTGCACGAATCAGCAAAATCAGCGTCTTCCTCGCGATCGTAATTACGCGTTTTTTGCGTTCTAACCGGATGCTCGTGATGCAACAATAATAATTTACCGAGTAAACTGAGAAATGTAACGTTCTTGGCAAATTCCATTTCGTTGCCGGGTATAAATGTCAAATTTCGTAATATCGTTGATAAACAAACGCATCTACGAGCTAGGCTGTCCTGTGATTCAGTTACGAGATGGAGGCTCGCTTCGTCCCGAGAATAAGACTCGTCCTCGTAATCGCTTATTCGTCTTCTCTTTAGCGTACCAGCCGGATCTCTTATTTTCAATCTTGGTCCCTCTCTCTCACCGTCGCTCACGAGCAAACACGTATCGGCATCATTCTCGTTCTCGATTTTAACGTCCCGAGTTTTTTCCGAATCTATCGTACTCGTAGAATCGCTCAAACCGTTGTGCGTCGGAAAAGTGTCATCGTCGACAACGACTTTTGTAAATTCTGGAAAATGTTCACCCATATTGTTGTTCGCTTTGCTCTCGGGCTCGCACTCTTTCTTACTACCGTCGTTCTTCTTTTCGAACAATTCTCTACCAAGATCGTTCATCTCTACCGGTTCTTTTTTAATCCTCGACAACACGTCGCTCAGTGTTTTCGTCTTTTTCTTCTTGTCATTTTGCTTTCTCTCACCATTTTCCTTGGGCTTATCTTCGCAACCGTCCTCATATTTGTTCGATGATTCTATATTATCCGGCGACGACGAGTCGTCACCGCTGTCCTTATCAATTTCTTTTATTTCCGTATTGTCAACCTCTTTTTGCAACAATGGAGGTTTTTCGTCCCTTAAATGTCGAGCGAATGGCGCAATACCAATTTCCGACTGAAAGCACGTCATAATGTACTTTGTCGCTTGACTGTCAACCTGCCAGGGCTCGACATCCGTATCGCAATCTTGATGATCCCACTGTCGTCGATTGTCCAGAACGAATAAATCCTCGTCGCGCGGTATCATTTTCACTGGTCTACCTCGTCTCGATAGAAACGTGTAATTCGAGGTAGTTAGTAACTTTGTACGATCCTCGGCGTCGATCGGTCGCGTCACTATACCGAGATCAACTTCCGGTCCTTCGTGCGTTTGACCCCAGTATCGATCCTCCTCAACCGTCGATGACTCGAACATGTCCGTTAACGAACGAGAAAAATGCTCGAGCAACACGTCGAGAAGACCAGGTAAATGTGTCAGACCGAAGTAGCTCACCTGTCAAATAAACATTTTTTCATATAAACATTAGTTTCAATCTTAATTTAAGATTGAATCGATACGTGCAATGTAAATATAATTCGCGTGCACGCTCCGGTGTATTCAATCAGCAAATTTTTATATAAATATCACTTAAATGAAATCTTACCGATGAATCATCGAACAAAAGTATGTTAAGAACATCGAGGGCCCAACAACTTTCGGCGAGAAGACCCGAGCGGAGTGCCATCATGATCCGCCATGCTTCAACCGGTGCAACGTCCGAGCGTGTCACCTTGCGTCTCTTGTACAGCAAAGGCGTAACAGCTTCGACGCTGTCAGCTGGGAATGTCATTTCTCTTTTGGGCGCTGGTTGTTGATTTATCATTGGATTCATACTGAGTTGGCTCTGAAGATATTAAAAATAAAACAATTTTATATGAAAAATATAACAGATCAGAGAAAACATTTATTCATTTTTTTCAACTCAATTTCTTTATCTTTGAAGCGGATTAACAAACCTGATGCGATCCCGGTGGTGGGTATAGAGAAGATGATTGATTAGGATATCGATGGTCCCACGTGGGTGGTGCGTGCGGTATAGCATTTATGCTTGGTTGGGAAGATGGTCTTGCCGGTTGTTGCGTCGCCCATTGTGGACTGCTGCTTATATTTCCAGCGGTCGGGGATGGTGATGGAGCAGCTGCTACAGGGGGCTGTGTTGGTGGAGGTTGTGGCTGCTGCGATTGTGGCGGTGCTTGCGGACTTGGATAACCCTGAACCCTGTTGTTCGTGCTACCACTGTTATACTGGGCGGTAGCACCTGGCCAGCCTAGGAAAAATAATTCATTGTTCATTTCATTTTTTTTTTTTTTTTTTTTTTCAAATTCATTCCAGTCAAATTTGAAAGCACGAAATTGGGACGCTCTCGTGACGTAACGCCAAGCATGAAAATCGGTTTATCTGATACTTTTATGTCAAAGAAATTGATTTTCCAAGTTATCAACTTAAAAAACTGCTAAACACTCGAGAGAGAATTTCAGAACGATCGGTTTTTCCATTGGTAAGAACAAAAATGTAATCACATGATTAATTTACCTGGATAAGGTGGTCGTTGTTGATTATACTGTGGATACTGCTGGTCTTTGGCAAAATCCGGATGTCGTCGCGGTTGTGTGGGACCCGGTGGAGGCGGTGGCATATTTTTATTCGCTGGACCGCCCGAAGGATACATTTGACTTCCCGCTGGCCCTCCGTAACCGCTCTATATTTCATATCATAATTTAAGATATAATGAATTGGCGTTAATATATTAAAAGACTTCTACGTAATAGGTAAGAGATGGAGAAAATGATAGAATTTTAAGTATTGAAGAAAACTTGCCTGTTCCTGGCGATAATAATCTTGTGGACAAGAATATGTTGGTGTTGCCGGCGATTGGGACGGCGAAGACGGTTGACTCGTAGATGGCTGCTGCGGTGGATTCGGTGGATGACTCTGAGCTGCGGAAGGATAATTTGTCGTACGAACATTCGGTGACGTTCCTGCTGGATAACCAGCAGGTTGTTGGCCACCGGTGTACCTATTGTACATGTCTTGACTCCCGGCGCTGTTTGGTGGAATGTTGCCTCCCGGGTATCCCCTTAACGAACAATTATTCGACATTAATGATCAATTTTAATTTCGTCGATTAATAATAAATTTAATATAATATTCTGTATTGTTATTTTTACCTCTCGGCATCTGGCACGTACGGCGGATAATGCGATCGTGGCGTGTACGGTTGATTGAATTCTCCCTGTTGACTCATCGCTGCTCCAGGCGGCCGAATGTACTGGTCTTGTGGATAATTCTGGTAAGAGCCTGCATTCTGGTAATTTCCCTGTTGCATCCCTGGGAAGAGTAAAACGGCAATGAATTAATTGAGAAATCAATAATTTATCGGTGTTCGTAGTTTGGAAGAAAATCATTGGAACGAAGGGACGAAATGAAATTTTGAAACTGTTTCAAAAGAATTTCAACTGAGAGTTTAATCGAATAGATAGAAAAAATCAAGAAAACAATTTAATGGAACAGAAAATAATTGGGACGTACCTTGATGTGACGAGGGTGTGTTGCTCTGGCTCGGAGGCCTTGGAGGTGGTGGAGTATACTCCGAGGAGGGTCCACCTTGATTGCCGCTAGTGTAATTGCCCTGATAATTGCCATAACCGTCCATGGACGCGCTACTCGAACCGGCTGCAGGGAAAGAGTCTTGGGAATTAGAAGACCCTGCAATGATGAAAAAACACCAGGGGGGGAGCCCTCGATTTAACGCCGGAAAGTTTGTGGCAAAGGAAAACGGGAAAGTTGAAGGAAACAAATAAGAAGGATGATGGTGAAGAAGAAGAAGGATGGAGGGTTTGGTTATCGTTGCTTTTCCGGCGATCCAAGGGGGTAGAAAAAAAAAAAGAAAAAATGCATATGACTAAGTATACTTGCCTGGCGAGGGTACCGAGGCCGCACCTTTGGCACCTTTCTTTTTCGAGCCAGCCTCGACCTGATTGATGATCGGTTGAGGATCGACGCCACCGCGATCAAAATGACACTCGAATGCCAGCAAGTGCCTCGTGTAATGTTTTCGAAGTGTGTAAGCCGCGCTGCTGCTCGCACCGATCCCCAGTAGACCAGCGATGTCTTTCCATGTTTTGTTTTTCGTGACCTATGAAAAGACGGCTTAGTTCTCTAGAACTGCAGTGCTCTCCCAAGACACTACGTTTTTTTCTAAATACTTTCAGAAATCAATACAAAATATCTATCGACCAAAAAAGATGAAAAAACAAAAAAAAAAAAAAACAAAACAAAAATATGTATTAAAACATAAACTAAAACTTCTCAACATTTCTATGGAAAACGTAATGCAAGAAAAATAATTACATTTGGAAAACATATTGAATCACAATTACGATTGACCGAACCGTAGTTAAACCATAATCAGTATTCGAATAGAGCAAAACATTTGTTTTTTTTCATGTTTTCGCGCGTCTTTTCAATACGCGATGAGTTGATACAAAAAAAAGAAAAAAAATTCACATGCAGATTGAATATCGAAAAAACAGTATTAAAAGTTCTAAATAGATTACCGTAGTCGCATTGACACGTTATCGACAAAATTCTTTTTTCTTATAGTTTTTTTTTTTTTCTTAATCTTCTCTGAACAATAGAATAATTCCATTTAGCACCAGGTCTCGTAGTTTCACGGTGTTTTAGCCATAAACACCTCGAGAGCTTCAATTACTAATTCAAGAGAATTCATGAGTTATATGCATTTTGTGTGTTTCTTTTACTTATTGGTTTCTTTTTTTCATGCTTGAATAAAAAGAAATATATATAAAGTACACACGATCGGTACACGTGACACGTGTATGAACAATATTTTTGTACATGCACCAAAAATCGTGCTTTCAAACGAATTCAAAAAACAATTAAAAAAAAAAAAGACGAAACAAAAGAAAGAATGAAAAAAATAACAATGAACATAAAAGCGCGTCACCGAGGCGTTCCACTTGGTTGTCTTTGTCGAACTTTATCCACTACGATGTAAGGGTAGAATATTTCGTTCGACAAGACGACAGTGAAACACTTCGTTGATACATCGATGCAAGAGAAAAAATGGACAAAATTTGTAATATATATAACAAAATATATATATATATATATATATATATATGTTTACACAGACGAGATTTAAGACAACGTAAAAAACGAGAAGACACCGAGGGCTAGATGGAACTACACTGCACCTTGCATACCTCCATGAAGCCCCCCCTATCCTTTACGTAGAGATATAGACGGAAGAGGTCGAGGGGGTTCTTGGAGATGGTGGGACAGCTCGTAATGGGTGTTCTTCGTTCCTCCAAGAATGACACGAGCTTGTCAAGCCAACTTCTTCGCTCTATCGAGTCGTCCATTTCGTATAGCTTTGCCAAACTATCCGGTTTCTGCAAACGAATTTTCTGTCATATTTTTTATTTTCATTTAACTGTTTCACTTTTCGTTATACAGCTCGTACAAATTATTATAATTAGTTCAAGTTTCCTTTAACATCATTACAGGATTGCAAGCATCCAAATAAAAGCGAACATTGAATTTAGCTGATGATGGTTAATCCATTGTTGGATGAAACGAAATTGTAATAGGACTTGTAGGCTACACAATATAGTACGAACATTTTTTTAAATTTACATCTTCTTTGGAACGACGATAGACGTCAAGAGAGTGATAACAATTCCCGAAATTAGTTCATTAAAGAAAAATGTATGGAATTTTCTCGTTGCATCCAATAATGTAAATTTCCATATTATGAATTTACATATTTACAAATTGTTTAGTACATGTCGAGCAAGCAAGTCAATTATGAAAATAATAATTTAGGACACTTGTATCTTTTATGAAGAAATTCCTCAACGAGAGTTACACAGCAAAAAAGTATTTTGTCAAATTACTTCGTCAATGAATCACATTCGAATTTGATTTAAAATCGAAAGTTTTCGCAAGTTTGAAAGAAGTTGAATAATTTTTCAATAAATTAAAACTTATTTATTCGAATAATCAATTGCGTCCATTAATTTTTTCATTTAAAAAATCGTAATATTTTTTCTGACCATCAGACATTTGTAAAATTCAACAAAATACTTTTTTTCACTGCTTGTTAATGTTTTCACTGCATGCGTTACACCATGAAAGTTTGATCTCAATGTTGAACGACGACTGCGCTATTTAGATCGAGAATGAGAGGAAATCGGTTTTGACATGCAAATTGTTAGAAATAAGATTAAGATGATCGTTTTATCCTCCAGGCGAATCACAGATGAAATGGGACAAGAGTAATAAACAAAACCTTGAAGAAATGAACTTCTTTGTTTACAAAGCATGCAAACATTGTCATTAATAATTAACGTAGAATAATATTAGTGCCGGGCGATTTTCTAATCCATAAATGGTGCTGGGTTCGCATTTCACAATTCCACTTGACTGTAAATTTAAAAAAAGTTGACTAATGTTTTTTTTTATTACTATCGAGTGATTCCTAAAACGATAAATTGTTCGATTCTCTCGTTATTGATTGTTAGTCAATACCAACCGGGTTAGAGGGGTGATAAAAGGGTTAAGCGTTAAATGATTTTGTTTTTGGATCCACCAAGCGAACTAACGAATATTATGGCATTCTGGAGGTATTTATATGCGGAGGTATATTTGTATTGTGAAAAAAAAATATCAATAACCTTAGATCTGTATGGGTCTTGAGGCACATGACTGTTAAACACCTGTAAAACACGAAAATATTGAAAAATCTACGTCAAGTTTCGTAAATCTAGTATTTCTTTGTATTGCTCTTCAGATATGTAATTTACATTTAAATTTGATACAAATAGTGTTTTTCCAAAGGTCGTTTACGGAACTATGAACAATGACATTTCTCTAAACGTCGAATAACCAGTAAAAATGTTTTTAAATTGACGAAAAAAGGATAATTTGATTCTCCGTCAACTTATTCCCTTTGCTTCACACTTTTCATTTGGAAATTTTGAAAATCTCGTATTAAAGTATCAATAAATATTACCGCACGCGTAGGATATACGAATACTTTCAATAAAATATGTGAAAACGTAATTTTTAAGTATAAAATAAAAATGATAAAAAGCTTACCGGACTGGCCGGAGTACGGGGCCAGCTAGGACTGTTTATATCGGGATATTCTTCGTGAATAGAATTTATGCTAGCTGCGCCAGGTGACGGCACGGTACTCTGTGGCGTCGCCGGATGACTGTGATATCCACCGATGATATCCTTGCGAGACTTTGGTGTAAACGCGGGATCCTCACCGGAAGCTACGAATTTTCATAATAATTATGCGTTTATTCAATGTATAAATTTTTATATTCATTTTTTTTCATTTCCAGCCCGAAAATACCGCACAGCATTGATCACGTCGTTTTTTTAATGCGGACCTGACGATTTATATCAGAAAAAAACTCACCAGCCGAGGCATTTGAGAGCGTCGACTGTTGGGAACCCTCGTCAATTGATGTGCCATCGGGACCCGTTGTTATGACCGATGTCACTGTACCGCTCGACGTGGACGTCACATTAATAGCCGTTGTACCTGAAAATACCGAAAAAATCGATTATCAATTAAATGAGTAAAAGTGTAACCTGGATTCAGAGTGACGTTGGATACCTATTATGAATTATTGATAATGCTTTGGAAAAATATTAATGGATTACTTCTAATCGATGCGATGAAGATTCTTTTATTTCCTATTATTATTCAAGTTTCTAAATAACGACCACTGATATTAAGGTTTACGAAATCTACAAAAAATTCTTGTTGCTTCAGTACTAATTGTTTCATTAAAAAATTTACCGTTAAATTTCAACGAAGATTTAAAAATAGTGAAATTATTATCGTAATGGAAATTCGAGGAAAAATAAAAACACGAGAGAACAAGGTTTTTATGCATGAAAAGAATAAAAGTTATAAGATGTCAATTAAATGAAAAAATACCTGAAGCGGTCGTGGTAATACCACTATCGTTGGAAGTGTCGGGACCAAGATCTGCCGAACTATGGCTGGTTGGAGTTTGTGCCGGTACCGGATGTGAATTTGGAGTGGTGCTTGGAGGCGGCATTGGGCTACCCTCATGATTGAGAGGCGGCGTTGCAGCCGGTGGGTGTTGATGAGGTATCGCCGAACTTGTAGGAGGCGGTGGTGGCTGATTGCTCACATGATTAGGCGAAGGTGGTGGTGGGCCCATTGAACTCGTCGGTGGGCCCATATTACCGATGCCTCCCATACCTGGTGTACTCGGTGGTACCAAACCTGCTCCACCAGCTCCACCGTAAACTTGAGGAGGCCCTGGACTCGGTGGCATACCGGGAGGTACGCTGTTGAATCCCATTTTATGCTATAACAAACACCAACAAAAAAAAACCAATAAAATGCAATTCTTTAAATAAGTATAACATTTAAATTGCTTGAATACAATGAAATATCGATTTTTGTAAATATATTTAGAATTTTAATGCAGGTTCAAGGGTATTTCTCTCACGAGCTTGAATATTTTCACTAATACATGTCATTTTTCTAGGAAAATATCAAGTCAAGTTACCAAACTTTTAGCAAAGAAATATAATCTTTGAAAATCTTCCAATTCGTCATACGACACTTTGTGCTACGCTCATTTTTGTTCAAAAATTTAGTTGTAAAATAATTCTAGATATTTGATATAAACGATCCTGTGGGTATGAAAAAATTCAAGAATCCCGTAGCAAAAATAACAACAGAGAGTCACCGAATGTTTAACTAAAAATATTTACAATCAAACTATACAGTTGCTGAATTTGAAACTGAAAGAAAAATATTAACAATTCTCCGGAATCACTGGATTAAACAAAATGCTTCGATTTTTCTTTATCGTAAGAATCAAATATTGGTTTTGCTTTTTTTCTCCCAATATCCCGTCGATATGAAAGTTAATGATAAGTAAATATGAAAGTTGGAAATTTTTTTTCAGGAATAATTTTTTCTTTGTTTTAGCGTTTACATCTTTCTTAACGTTTTACTCTCCACAGTTTTCCGATATTTTCTGAACTCGAAATAGTGGAGAAAAAATTTGGATTAAAATGGGATAAACGTACCGGGTACGGAGGACCATATTGCACCATATTGTTTGGTCTAACAGGTTGATATTGATTGTTGGGTGGTGGTTGAGAATTTGTAGGCGGTGGATAACCCTGTGGAAATTGCATGTGCGGTCGAGGCGGTGGATAATTTCCTTGAGCTGGATATCCTCCAGGTTGCCCTGCTGCTCCACCTCCACCTGCGTAACCCATACCACCACCCATTGGCCCGATGACACCGAGACCACCGGGTCCCGGTCCTGGTTGACCCACGCCCGGACCACTACTGTTCATCTTGTAGGTGTGCATATGCGGCGATGGCCCCAAGGGCTGCTGATAACCTCCTGAAATTCAATCATTCATTTTATTCATCAATGCTTGTCTCCTTACTTTATTACTTTGCTAGTCAAATTATAATTTTTCAAACTTTTAAATATAAATTTGTTCAAAACACTGTGAGATCAGTAAAATAACTTGAATTTCGATACATTTTTATGTTGCATGTTTTTAAAATACTTCGAAGCTTTTGGAAGACACAAAAAATAATTATGTATATTCATGTGATTTCATCACAACATTTTCAAAGATCATTGGCTTAAAACGATCATGTAATTTTGCAAAATTATTTGTACTCATTCAAAACGTGATAAAAAAAATATATTACGTGAGTTAAAGAATTTGATAACAATACATCTAGATGAAAAGTTTTTTTTAGTAATATTTTTGTTTTTCTTCTTCTGAGTGCTATTTGATAAATAATAATTGATTTATCCAGATTTCATTGGAATTTAAATGCCATTATCACTTTTTTTGATGCTTGAGAAAATTCACTTTTGACCAATTTGTTTCATTTTATATTTCTAAATTTTCCCAAAATAAACAATTGAAAATTTTACCTTGAGTTGTCATTGGAGAGTGACTCATGCGTGCTGGGCCGCTACCATCTGATTGACTGCTCGACGGACGCGGAGGCATCTGAACGTTTTGTTGGCCTGAGAATTAAAATTTCGTGCATATTCAGCAATAGATCTCCATTTTTAATATAGGGAAACAAACGTTTTGGTAATTCGTGAAAAAACGTGTGAAAAGTTATAACGTTTGCAATGACATAAGTTGGTTTCTTGAAGGTGATTAAAACAAAGAAGAAAAACAAGGTATAAATAAGATATTTACCAACGGCAGGGGACATTGACCGAGAACCAGTTGATCCAGTGGGTGAAGGGGTAGGCCTCATCCCCTGGGAATTTGGTGTCCCTGGACCCGCAGGTCCATTCGAACTGTCGTTACTATTTTGACCCGAGAGTTCCTGTAAAAAAATATTAAAAATTAATTCAAACTCTAATTATGTAGAATATGAAAAAACATTGACAGATGAAAAACTATGTACGCCTATGTGAACTTTATACGTTTCGTATTTTGAGCCTGAAACATATTTTGAATTTGATTGGTTCGTTAACAACGATCGAACAAACAATGGGAAAATATATCGGTATTGGTCAGCAGGTGAAAATGTTCCTTACTAAGTTTAGGAAATTCAATAGTGTTCTTTAACGGATCACTCATGACTCCAGTGTGTACCGTAAGGGTCAAGAAAATGAATAGCGACAGAAGTTTTTTCCACATTGGAGAGAAGGAAAAAGGTTCTAAAAAAACTAAACAGTTTGGTTGAATGAAAATCACAGGTAAAAATGGTATTTTCTTAAAGGACGTTGCTTGTAGGACAAATCTATAAAGCTTTCATCATTTGGTAAATTCCGCGATCTACCAGACGGGAATCCAAGCTTGATTTGAGCGTTATCGAACGACTTTTATTCGTGGTGAATAAAAGCATTGCTAACGTACGAAACGAAATCTAACAAACGAAACAATTGGACGTAAGATTGAGAAATAGGAAGATGAAAAAAAAAAACGGCGTTTTAACGCTTACGTTGTGAAAAAAAACGTCCGATTCAGCTTGCGTGTGCGCGCGCGAGAGATACACGAACGATCTGTTAGGTTAGGTGAGCAACGAGAGAGAGAGAGAGAGAGAGAAATACAGAGGAACGAGGAGGGGGAAATAAGACAGAGCGAACGAGTGAGAGAGAAAGAAAATGAGAGAGGGAGAGTCGTATTACGCCCAGGCAGCAAGCGGAACGAGATCGCGCTCCCTCGCCTCTTTATTATCCCAAAACATTGGCTCCGAAACAAACGGACGTATTTTTCAGGATAGGTTAGAATTTCGTTCATCTTAAACGAGTGAAAAATATTAAAAATGTCATTAGCGCGATTTCTTTGTATAGCGTATTTTTCATGGAATTTTTTGTTCAAATAATCGTTTATCTTTGTATTTTTTCATTCATACGTAAAATACCCACACCCAGGGCACTAATTATACAAATTTTGTACTCCAATACACAATCGCAGGCAAATCAAGCCCTAAAATTTCGTTTTGTAAGATATATTTCTTTTTTATACACTTACAAAATGGCAACGAGAAGTCCTAGAGATCATAAGTTCTTGCTTGCTTAGGAAAGAAACCGTTACAAATTCCAAAGATCGAAATTTTTCTAACAATTCAGACTCCGAAAGGGTCGAATTTTTCGAACTCACGACCCGGAAAAACGTTATTTTTTGTGTTGATGCTTCGTAACACGAGTGAGAACTTTATGCATATATCTGTAAGTGTGTGCATGTGTGTGCAGGGTTATGTACGCTCGCACGTATTTCTACGTATACCATGAGCGGAGAAAAAAAATTCTGTAACGTAAAATCGTGTAGACGAATTCAACGAACCACAGGAAAATTATGAATTATTTTCCTCTCGTTGTGTCTCCACAGTGTTTTCCATTGTCCTCATTGAAAACATATGATAGACGATTTTTTTTTCTCGAGACATTTCGATGAAACTGCACGCGGGCCGAATCGAAGATTGAAACACATAGACGTTTTTTTCAAAACTTTTCTGGCTTTATAAATATTTTCACTGTATTTTTATTCTCTCCCTCTTTATCGGAACACCGCGAATTTATAAAAATTACGAAGCTGTATAGATATACAAATATATACTTTTTGCTTCCATCCTCGTTCACTCGCCGTCGTCACACTCGTTGCATACGTGTGCGCGCGTGTTTGTCGGATTGACGCGCGCGATAGAGAGAGACAGAGAACGGATTTTTTTTCTACTCCTTTTCGTAAATTGTTGGAAATGTGAAGAAAAAAATAACTTTAGGAGGGGGAGGATTAAGCGAGATAGGGGTAAAGTAAATTCACTGCACTGCACAAAACTACGCCCACCGGCCACGATCCCGCACAATCGAAAACATATTCACGGCAGAGCTTGTGTAATAATCCCAAGGCGAGGTTGTCCGCGCTAACACATACACACACAAATCACTCTCGCGCGCATATAGACACTTCGTTTCGTAAAACACACGACCGATGAAAAAAAAACTCCAAAAGAACTTAAATTTTTTTACACTGGTTTTAACAGAGTGTACGGTTGCCTCGTTTTTACTATTATTTTTCTCACATTTTTATCCGTTAATCACAGTTAATGGTGAGTGAAAAAACACGCATTAGATTCCTTGACATCGTGCCCTGGCGTTCGTCGTCGTGTGCTTTCGTACTCGATGTTCCCGACGCTTGGCACTCTCGCGCTGTGTATCCTACTTTAATGGATATATGTATACACAGTTCTGTGTGTCATGTATCGATTCCTAAGAAATAAAATGGCGTACTTTTGATGCTGGAGCGGCTGAAACACGCTCACTTGCGCCTTTTCGGTTCTCAGCTTCTCAATGAATATATATGTTTAAACGTGTGTGTACAGTTGCAACACACACAAGCTCATTTAACGTTATTCTGCCTCGCGCTCCGGCCACCGCCGCGCCGTAACACTCGAGAGCGCGCATGCTGTATGTATCGATAGCTCGATAACCCAGGGTGTGTTGCTTTTACGTTTCATTCTTTTTCTTTCTTTATTTTCTATTTTTTTTACTCCTAACTTTTTAATTCCCATTGTTCCCTTCTTTCAAACAGTTCTGTATGAATGGATGATCCTTGTTAGAAAAATAACGACAACGAAAAGCAGAAAAGAGCTAAGACATTTTGGTTTTTTATTCAATTTATCGACGAGACGAAAATTCTGGATTCTTGCTCTCTCTCTCTTTCTCGTGAGAGTGTGTGCGTTTGTACGCAAAGAGTAAGCGAGAGAGAAAAAGGAGAAATCTCCCCACCGTTTTTCTCTAGAGCTAGTGGGGAAAGGGCAACTTCGGGCTTTTGGGAATTTTGCGTTCAACGGTATCGAGGGCGTACTTTCGTGGCGCGGCAAGCGTTCGTTAAACTACGACCATTCTCGGTATCTTTCGGCTTCAGCGCGAAGGTCTAAAAGCGCGGGATATTTTAAACTGTTTAGAGTTTCTCATCTATTACGAGAATTTGTACGTCACTCCATAGAAATAAATTAAAAGGATCGTAAGACATGTGCAATATTAGTTTTTATCAAATATTTCAAATCTTCGATCTATTTCAACTCACAATTAGTCAATTTAAAGGAATTCAGGGAAATTGGTGTCAACAAAAAACTTTTCATTCATCGCTCATGCAATGAATGTACAGAAAAATGCTTAAATTTCTCTTCGGTATATGGAAGAATTTTTTTTTTTTCGCTTTTTTACTCTAGTTCTCATGATATCAATTTAATTGTACAACCGAAAGCTATTCTGCGTTTTTTCAAACAAAGTGTAATTTCAATGGAGTAAATAATCAACTGACGTTTTTGTACAAATGCCAAATTAGAAGAATTGGTCAACGCAATTGTACAGAAAACGGAGATTCAAAATAATCCCGCCAAAAATACGTATACGAGAATAGATGGCGTTGCGAGAAAATCTCAAATTATTTACGCCCAGCATATAGACGTGGAGAATTTGTGCCGGAGAGGAAATCGATTGCGAGTTTGTCTCTTTCTCTCTCTGCTACAAGGAACGATCGAATCTGTTGATACAGTTATAGTAGAACGTATAAGCAAACTCTGTATTGAGATTTCTAGCAATGAAATACAATTAAAGGTAAAAAAATGTATTTTCGGTAGAAACAGAAGGGATTCGAATGTCACCCGAATACTTGATATCCGGCGAGCGAGAATGACAGGCGGAACGAAAACGTGGCAACGAATATAAAGAGAGGGAGGGCAACATAGGGGGTGGGAAGAATCCCTCGGGCGCCCTCCACGAGGCCGCGCCACACGCCCCTCTCTTTTCTCCTTCAGCAAAAGCATTATCGTACCCCACGAGTACTTTCAACCTACGAAAATGTCCTTCTCACACTCTTATTGAAACCGTAAGAGGGCGATGCGATTTTCCTACCAATTCGAAATCTACCGGTCGGAAGGATCGAGTATTTTTAATCGTTCCGATATTTTTATGAAATTAACGTTGTTTTGACTTAAGAAGAATGAAAAATAACGACGAAAAAATCTATAAAACTTTGTTCTACGTTCTCCTCTCTTCACTGTTCATAAACATCGACGAATGATATTTTTTCTGTCTTGACACAATTCTATGAAATTGTCATTAATCCTACCATTTTTTTCAATTGCAACGGTTTTTTTTGTTTGCCAATGAACAGTTGGTGGAGTTAGTGAACAAATTACTTTTTATCTACTTCCGAGACATAACCTTCCGTCTTCATTTTCTCCTGCCTAACGATCTCGAACCTGGTTTCATGGGCTGCGTTCCGAATTGCGCTCAAAGCGCACAGCTTAACGTGGCGAGTATATATATATATATATTTATATGTACTGTAGGTGCTTGAACGCTGTCGCGTAATTCGGACCACGGGCATACACACGCAGCAGTCAAACGCTGGTGCTGCCATCCATCCAATTTCCCGCACTCCTCGAAACCCATGATTCTCTTCTCGCGTGTGAATGTGATATAAAAAGCAACAACACGACGGGGATTTCGGAAAAAGAATCGAACCAAAATGACTTGTTCACCAGGTAGAAAATCACGAAATAAAAATGAGCGGGGTAAACATATGAGCCCAAAGACTTTTACTTTCGAAAATTCCGATTGTTTCAGAAAATAAAAATGCCGTTTAACACAGTCGTCCATGTGACGACGCTTCGAAATTCAATCACCATAAATTCAGACCACAATGAAATATAAAGTCTTCATTCGTAAAAAAGCAAATTAAAGCATTCGGGAAAAGTAATCATTTGCTGAAATTTCGACTTAAAATTTTTTATTGTGAACATATTAACTGCCGTATGCCCTTATTTGAAAGAATCGTTACAACTCGACATGGAAAGCGTCTCGACAAAAAATGATCCGTAATGCGTAATAATAAACATGGATTTTGACAGGAGAATTTTCACTAAAATTGTCGAAATTTCCAAGGAAATAGGAGGAATAAAAAAAAATTTTGGTATGAAAAATAAGACTGCTAGGATCTCGAAAGTCTCTCTCACACGCTAGGCAGCCGGCAACCAACAGCACGTCATGCCATTCATCCCCACCATTAAACCCGGCTTCAACCTCCTTCGTATCTGGGGCTCACGGCAGCGGCGCAACTCGCGCGCGCCCTAATCGAACTATAGTTGAAGTTCCCCTCTTGTCGGTCGTTACCCCCACCACTACTATTCTGAAGAACCGCGAGTCTCTTGTACACCATTCCCCCCCCACTATTTAACATTTACGACACGCTGCTTGTGTGTCGCGTACCGCAGCTTCTCGCTCCGCTTTCTCCCCCGTACCGACAAATCTATCTATCCTTTCACTCTCTCTCTCTCTCTCTCTCTCTCTCTCTCTCCTCACTCTATACCAGATTCACTATTTTTCTGTTTTTCCTCACTTTTTCCCCCCTCAATCAGACTTTTTCTCCTTCCCTCCCTCTCTTTCTGTCTCTCGTTCGTTCAAGGAATCTCTCACTCGTGTTTATCCTCGATCTCTTTTCCCTCCTTCCCGCGGCTTTTACCCAACAAAACGCATGTACTTCGCACGCACGAAAAAAGTCTGTTTTTACGAACCTTCCCATTTTTCTCTTCCCGCCTTTCTTCGTTCTCTACTTCCTTTTTTATTTTACTCTCACTCTTTTTGTGTGTTTGTGAGTTTTTTTTTTAATTACTTCGTCTCTCGTCGATCGCTTCTTCATTCGTGAGCGAGAAGGGGGTAAGGGAGGTTTTGATTCTATAAAACGTCAAAACTCCTCTCGTAACGTCAATGAGCGTTACGAGACCAATTGCAATACACATTTTCGTCCAATATCCTCCTTTTCCGATACACGCGCTCTCGTATTTTTAGCAATACCGGCTTGTGTGTGTATTTTTTTCGTATATTACGTTAACAGTTATTTGCACAGATTTTTGTCGATTCGGGTTATAGAGTAATGTTACACGAACCGCTTCTATTCGTTCGAATACGAATCGCAACTCTGGGGGTTACAAAAATATTTTTTTTTTTTTTTATAAAATTCTCAATTCGAAGAGCAGTTAACGTGGTTCTCCAAATAATTTTTACCTCGACTTCTATTTTCTGCACCTACGCTTTTTTTAAAAGTAATATCCAATCAAGAGTCAAGTGTATTGAATAAAAAAACGTGACTTGTTACTCGTGAACATTTCATTTTTTTGTAGGCCCTTATGAAACGCATTCAGATGACAAGTTTTTTGATTGATCAAACAATAATAAGATTTAATGGCAACAAACAAGTTCATATTCACTGCTTAATGGTGTACAAAGCCAAAAAAACGATAATCATAGGTCTATTTATCGATAATTGGATAATGGAAAAAAAATGTTTATTTCATTGACAAGTTTGTAATTCGAATTAGAATTGATGTTGAAAAATGAAGATAAAACTCAATTCTATTACCATAAGAATAGCTTTGTCTTGAATTATACTTGAGAAAAAAGGTTCAGTGCATCGAGATTTATTAATTGGATAAAACGATCAAAACCGAAAAGATAAAAAGTCAAGGTGTCACAAAAAAAAGTCCAGTATAGACAAAAAAATGAAACGTCACAGTCTAACAGACTAATTTTACTGGCTAATTGAAACTTTCGACGACCCCTAATTTCCCTGATGACAGAAACTTATTTTTCCGGGTGAAAGTTCCAGAAAAATGAATTTTTTTTTTTATAATTGAATGTTAATTGAAAGGTTATAATGAACTCACCCCAGAATCGATTCCTTGAGTATTAGGTGTCGTCGATCGTTGCATATTGTGAAAATTCTGCAAAACCATCGAATGTGTTAGAAATGTAAGGTTTTTAATGAAAGATTGAGATTTAAAAAAATCGTAAAGCAAGAGATGAATAAAAAAATAATTTCAATGAAATTTTTTCTTTATGGTGATTTGTACCTGCGATTGACCAGGTTGTTGAGGCTGTGGTGAAGCCGAAGGTGGTGGTGCAGGGGATTGTGAGAGAGCTCGTTGTGGCGATTGACTGGAGGAATTAGCTTGATTAGGAGGCGGGGGCGGTGGATTTGGAGGACCACCTTGATTCCAGCCGCGTTGTTCCGGATACAACGTCGAAGGATGGCCCGCTTGTGCGGCGTAAGAATTTAACTGTAAGAAATAAAAACAATTCCCGTTATTTATGTTATTTTCTTTGTCTCCTTGTTTTTATCGTCTCCATGTTAGAATGAGAGAAAGAATAAAGTTTAAAGTAAAAATGCTGGCTTGCGGATAAAAATTGATGAAGAAAAAAACATCGGAAGTAAAATCGTCACCTGATGATGACTGTAGGGCGAGTGAGGCCTCGCGGGTGACGAGTAACGCGCTGTGTACGGTTGATATTGCATCGGAGTTGGCGAACTCGGTCCTCCTGGTCCTGGATGTAACCTTGGTGAACCCTGCAAAAATTTCAACTTTTATACTCATGCTATTCACGAAAAAACATTGTTGCGTTGCAATCAAAGCAAACATATTAATAAAGATCGAAGTTTTTAGTGATTCAATATTATTTTACAAACTCTTAAAATAATTATTGGATGTTGAATTTACTCAACTCGTTTCTCCAGGAGGGGAGTTTGAAAAAAAAAAATAGTTTGTGCCCAACCTGGTATTTTGGAGAATATGAGAGTGTGGCAAGGCTCAAGCTAGTTTTTCTTTTCAATACTTGTCATGTAGGGGCTACGACGAGTGTCAATTTCTTTTTTAATGAAATTCTTTCAAACCAATTATGAAAAGTATTTAACAAATATGTTTTCAAATATTTTCAATATCAAGAGAATATGGTCAGTGAGGAATTCTTGCAACAATAAAATAACCTTCTGTACCACAAAAAGTGTTACAAGACTTCCTCACCGATCCAATATTTCATTCAAGCCCGGTCTCGATCAGAGGCATAGAGTTTGACGTCCATTGCAGAAAACATAATTTTTCTAAGCAATCACTTGTCTGTCTTTTTCAATACAGAATTCTTTGTGTTGTGATAAATATTGTTCTGTATTCTCTACAAATACATTTTCTTTGATATCTCTCAGGAATATTGTTCTTTTCTCAAATAATAAGAAAATCTACATTATTAACAGCGGTTTTGCAAAACTGCATTTCTAACAACTGTTAGATGAAAAAGTTCAAAAGAAACAGGATTTTCAAGAGCCTCGTTTGATGATTACTCGGACCGCAAAGAGCTTAGATTATTGTTGAATTAGTAAGCATTTTATTTAGAAGACAAGCCTCTAATTCCCAGTGCTAGTCATACTTTGATTAAATAATTTTCTCACAAGGATTCTTGCGAAACTAAGAAACAGAAAATAAATATGTAACGATGTGAATAATACCGTTTGGGGAGGTCGTTGGCTGGGCTGTGGATAGACAGGCGGTACAACGGGTGGTCTTTGCATTGGCCAAGGTTGTTGATAAGATTCAGGTCCGATGCCAGGATAATTGGCATGAAAACGATGTACGGAACTGGTAGCTTGTAAGAGTTGATTGAGAGTGGGAGTAGGTCCGGTGGCTTGAGAGATGCTCTGTCCAGAAAGAAATCTGGGTTGAGCGCCAAAACCGCCAGGTCCGGGACCTATGTGCGCCAAGCGCGGTTCAATTTTAGAAACGGCGTAATGATCTTCCATATCGCTAGGATGTACTCTCTCGTTGTCGTTGGACAATTGTTGTTGTTGTTTGGAATGGTAGTCGTGTTGTTTAACAGGAAACTCAGCGCCTTTGCCGCTGCTGTACTCTTGTTGTTGTTGTTGTTGTTGCTGTTGATGCAAATGATGTTGTTGCTGTTGCTGTTGTTGTTGCTGCTGCTGTTTGCCACTGTACTCTGACAATTGTTTGTTTGTAGGATAATCGTTGGGTTTATTTGGATACTCGTCGCTGTAATCCCTCGTTACAACAGTACCAAAGGGATTGGAGGTGTGGGAAGTGACGTGAACGTTTTGTTCGTTGTGATCGGGCTTGTTGCCGGTATTATCCTGACCGGTTAATACGACCTCCCGTGGTGACTTGACCTCGCCAGGAGCGGTGTGTCCACCAATGTCCTCGCGATATTGACTCATCTCGAAACAAGAGTTCACCTCGCGATTCACATACTTGAGCGGCGGCTGCTGGGCACCGCCCCTCGACCCTCTATCACACTTGTCCGTATCAATCTGTTGCTTTATGCAAACACTCGCGCTATTCACGTTCAATGATGAACGTTTCTTCGTACATTTCACTTTATCGCTGTGCTTTACATCGTTTTGTTGGCTCTCGGCTTGCGTCGCAGCCATGTTCTTTCCATCACGGTCCCATACTAGTCTCGTAAATTGACCAATAGGGGCACATCTCGAGTTTGCTGTAACACGGGTTTAACGCTAACTCTAACACGATTGGCTGACGCGTCCGGCTACCGTGAAACACCAACAATCGCATTCTTGTACCACCGTATACATCTATATCTATATATGTGCCTGTCCGTAGATATATACATATATATTAATATATATAGAGAGAAGATGTGTGTGTGTATATATATATGTATATACAAATACAAATATATAGATATATTTGTATATATTTGGATTATGTATTTGTTATATCGCCATATATCCTAGGTATATAGATACACTCATACATATTTATTTATATATACATAAATGTATATGTGTAGTATATGGTGTACATGCATTCATATATATATATAAATATATATGTATCCGCGCGCGGTGCTTCGTGTCCGTTTCCCGTGCACGCAAAAACCTGATGCGGGGTTTTTATTTCTCAGTTAACAAACGCCAAAAAAACCCGAACGAAACTGTACAACTCCAGCCACACTCGCGCACGCTTGTGGCGCTTGGGGAAAAATAAAAAAAAGTACGAGAAATGTTCTGCGACTCCTATAGCGTTTACAAACTTCGGAGTGGCGATTTCCGACGGAAAATCTCGGTTCGTGTTCCGCACCAGGACGCGCTCGTCTTCGTTCCCCGCTTGTTTTTTCTTTTTCACTTTTTTTATTAACTCTTTTTTGTTCTTCCTCACCACCGTCGTCGTCGTCGTCGTCGTCGTTGCTTTTTCCTCACCTCTCACCCCGTAACGCCCCGTAAGGAACGCAAAAAACAACACACACTCGCGGCACTAACGTCAAAAGTAGCGTCGCACGGTATACGCCATCTTGTGGTTGTACGCGCTAAGGTCGTCGATCGAAAGATTCGTAGACTGGCAAATACAACTTGTTTTTTGCGCCGAGACCTCGAAGAGTGCGTCGGTGTCAGTCGTCAACATCACTTATTAGGGGGAAATAATACCAGCATGTTGTTGTAGATGGCGTACTATTCTAATTTAGAGTTTTCAGCTGTAATTCAATATTTTTTCCATCGGTGAGAACTTGACCTCTCGACATTGAGTTTTCAAATTTTTTCTAATTCCATTCGTTTGTGAGTCGTTTGTAGAGTTTTGTGAGATTAGAAAAAACTTTTGTGAAATGTGTTAATCGCTCAAAATTCAAAAATAAAAATGAGCGCGAAGTTAGCCCGTCCATTTTAATTTTAAAGCTTTATGAGTTTAATAGTAAGTGAATCGATGTGAAATCGTTTGTAGAATACGAATATTATTATAAAAACGTTTGCAGGACGTTTATTCTTAAGCAAAAAACGAAAACAAAATTTTCAAAAAAATGTCCGACTCAGTATCAATTCGCGGAAAAATGGCTAGACTCCCGGATGCACGGTGAGTGCTTCCGAGAGTCTAGCCGAAAAGAAGAAGGAGAAGTTCAAGATTATACACGTGGCCGCGACAAATGTCGTTTAAAAAGTATGACTCGAATGCTGATTGATCTATGATTAGTAATGTTATTATTTTATTTTTTATTATTTTACGGTGGATCTCATTCGGTGCGAAATGGTGATAGTGAACGGATGTGATGGCTCAGTTTTTCTTCTGTCTCTATTAATCGCTGCCAGATATTTTTGGAAAACAAGAAATAAAAAAAGGAAGATGCGTTATCATTGATTAGAAAAAATACAATTCTGTAATATGAAAGATCTGCATAATTGAAAACGCATAATTTAAGAGTCTCCGGGAGAGATACGTAGAAAGGAGAAAGAGAAAAAGGGTTAAATAACTTGTTGCGTCGTAAAACGTCTGGATATGACCGTTGACCCGTTGAGCTTCTAGCCGAATCGGTTGCTCGAGTGGTGGTGCTGGCATGAGTGATGTTGAGGCGACGTCACAGCTTGAAAGAAAGGAGAGTCCACGCCGAACGAGTTCCAAGCGCAACAACGAGAAATAAAGGCGCGTTTATTCCTTGGCATCATCGCTACGCCTCGGCGTAGCGACCGTGTCGCCTTTCGCAGCGCTCATGATAAAAATCCTTCTCCTTTTTGAAAGAAAAGGAGGTGGAGATAGGATAAGGATGGAGGACTCTAGCCACTTATCGCACGGTCTTTCGAAGAGTCGACATTCGCTCGATCACGTCATTTATATCTATACTCGACATATTATTATTCCAAGTTTTTCTAATATACCAATATGTTAATTTGTTATTTTAAAGATTAAATATACTCGTTTATAAATTATTTCGGACCCAACAATGTGTGGCGGTTGTGCATCACCAGAGCGACAGACATAGGGAAAATATTACGAACTAGTCGTATACCACAAAAAAAAAAAAGTTTTGAAAAAAGCTGCGAGGTTGGCAGCAGTGAAAAACCGCCAGATTTGGAGCGTCGTAAGAAAAAGTCAAGTGTTTATATTTCATTTAAAATTTTTCTTTTCTTTGTGTCGAAAGATTATGAAATAAAGAGTTAACAAAAGAAAATATCAACATCGTTGTGTAAAAATCAATCTCGGCAT